>JAXIVJ010007778.1:0-58902 GCA_036785665.1 Chirona hameri
GACATCGTCCATGTAGATGGCCACTCCTTCCAGCCCTTCCAGCAGTTCTGCCACCTTCCGCTGGTACACTTCTGGGGCTATGTTGCAGCCCATGGCAGCCTTTTGAACATGTACAGTCGGTCTCATAATGATCTTCCCTTGCCACCACGTGGCGCTACGGTCGCGATAGGCACAGAAATTATGGTTTCCCCACCGTAGGTTGGTACCCATTGTGGCTGTCTGACAGGTGCGTGACCTGGGGATGGGGAGGGAGGGAGGGAGTGCGGGGCGTTGTCGGAATGGAATGCGCCGCGACCCGGGTGGTGGTCAGGGCCGTCTGTCTCGAGGGTCAAGAGGTCACCTGTCCTGAGCTGGCAGAGATCCAATAGTTGAGACTGAATAACAGTGTTCACCACATCAGCCCAAAAATAATATTGATGAAGCTTGCTGTTGCCAAGCTCATCAGACTTACCACTATACTATGACTAAGTACTGGAAAGGTAATCGCTCAGAGGTCCAGGGCGTTTTTTAATGCAGGGGCTCTGCCACGGGGGGCGTTAACATTCTTGAGCCAGGGGATTATCCCTCAAATTTTCCCTGACAAACAACTATAAATCAGTGTTCAGTTGTTCTAATTATGTGTTACCTCCCCTGCAACAGTATTTTGCTGACGCTTCACCCCCCCCCCCCCCTACATTTTTGTTCTCAAATTTTGACAAACCATTCAATCGCTTCAAGATGTTGTAACTTGTTATAACTCACAACAGAACGCTTCATAGTATCTTCCTAAAAAAAACTTCCACCACAGCTGTGCACATGTTCTGCCGTGCAATGTCAACATCATTGAATTCTGACATCCTCATTTATAATGTGACAAAGATAATTAACATTATTACTTTTTCAATTGGCACCGACCCTAGCCGCCACTTCAAAGTTAAAGGAAATAGTTCACCTTGGAAACATTTTACCCAACACGATTTGATTATATTTTTTAATACAATATCTTTTTATATTGTCAAAAATGGCCTTAAAAATGGCGCCGATTTAGGACAGAAGGCCGTACATTTGTATTGTTTATCAAAACTATATGCATACTCTCTGAGTCAGAGTCCTGACGTCACGCGAATGTAAAAAATGGTTCAGCCAATCAGATTCGAAAGTAGTCGCGTAAAGATAGACTCGCATTGGAGATGTGCCAACCAGCGGCCGGCGATTCGCTTGCTAGCACCAGCTGCAAGCTGATTGGCTGATGGTATAGCCTCTGCCCGGGCTAGAACCAGTACAACATTCTTTCGCCAGCACCGCATTCCTTCGCCAAAAACTCAATATATTCGGCTGGAGTCTTTTCAGTCAAGAAAACTTGCAGATAGGGGTTTCCCAACACGGGCTACAAAACTGCTATCTCAGTTTAAAATAATGTTGAAGGTGGACTATTTCCTTTAACACTTTGACATCACTTATGCATTTTGACTTACTTCAGAATGTTGTACTGCAACACTTGTTGGATTGTAACACTTTTTGCGCCATTATACTTAATGTCATTCGATAAGGAAAACATTGGTATTAGTTCAGTAATTCAACTCCCCAGTTTATACCTAGTTTATGTTGTTATTGAGGTCCTTAATGGAAGAAGAGTAGTCAGCTGATGGTACAACAGACTGCAAAGTGGTCTGTCTTTGACAGTCTACAGTCTAATATGACGTCATTAATATTGTAGCACAACTTGAATCTTGACACGTGTATATTAGACATGGTTATAACTTATAATACCCTTTAAAACCGCCCTGAAACTCGCACATAAAATTAATAAAAAGTACGTTTTTTTCGGTTTTTTTCTTTCTTTTTCTTTTTCTTTTTCTTTTTCTTTAAAAGAAGAAGGCTTATTTTCTTCTTCTTTTCTTCCTCTTTTCTTCTTCTTTTCTTCTTCTTTTCTTCTTCTTTTCTTCTTCTTTTCTTCTTCTTTTCTTTTCTTCTTTTCTTCTTCTTTTCTTCCTCTTTTCTTCTTCTTTTCTTCTTCTTTTCTTCTTCTTTTCTTCTTCTTTTTCTTCTTCTTTTTCTTCTTCTTTTTCTTCTTTTTCTTTTTCTTTTTCTTTTTCTTTTTCTTTAAAAGAAGAAGGCTTCTTTTCTTCTTTTCTTCTTCTTTTCTTCTTCTTTTCTTCTTTTCTTCTTCTTTTCTTCTTCTTTTCTTCTTCTTTTCTTCTTATTTTCTTCTTCTTCTCTTCTTCTTTTCTTCTTCTTCTTTTCTTCTTCTTTTCTTCTTCTTTTCTTCTTCTTTTCTTCTTCTTTTCTTCTTCTTTTCTTCTTCTTTTCTTCTTCTTTTCTTCTTCTTTTCTTCTTCTTTTCTTCTTCTTTTCTTCTTCTTTTCTTCTTCTTTTCTTCTTCTTTTCTTTTCTTTTTCTTTTCTTCTTCTTTTCTTCTTCTTTTCTTTTCTTTTTCTTTTCTTCTTCTTTTTCTTCTTCTTTTTCTTCTTCTTTTTCTTCTTCTTTTTCTTCTTATTGTTATTAGGAACATATACATTTGAATATAGCTTACAATGCAGCTGGATGCAGTAGATATTTATTTATGATTATGATGCAATATTCATTCATGTGCCTTGATCCAGAGTAAATCAAAATAAAAGTGTTTACATATATGATATAATATTGTAATGAGTTTTTGCAAGTCAAATACATTTGAATCAAAGTCGTTAAGTTAGTTGAACTTGAGGTCAAAAATGAGTCGACTCAAGCAATTTTCACATGAGTCAAAGCTGAGTCGACTAAACAAAACAAAATCCCGCTTGAGTCAGAGTTGAGTCAGGGGTAAAAGCAAGTGAGTCAAAGCTGAGTCGACTAAAAAAAAATCCCCGCTTGAGTCAGAGTTGAGTCAGAGTCCCTTCGTAAATGAGTCAGAGTCGAGTCAGTCTAAAAAATATGAGTCGAGCACACCTGATCCAAGAAACCCAGCCGTGCTCCCACCAGAGCAGGAACAAAGCTCTGGCTCATCGGTGAAAGGATTAAGGAGCTCCCGACTCGGCAACTCCAAACAAAGCGACAGGTATTGCAAAACCTATATGGGAACCGCAAGCTGAACGATAAAGGCGACTGGATACCAGCATCGACCTCTGTGTCCCCCGCTGGCACCACCGCAGAGCATGTGTTGAAACTGTGGGAGAGGGGAGCGATTCCCTGTCGGCGCAAATATTACGTCATAAACCAAATAAAGCGATTCGACAAGGAATACAAGAAACATAAGAAGGATAAAACAAGACTGTCAAAGCTGGCTGAGCTCAAACGGCAAAAATTCGTACAAAAACTTGACACCCTGTTCGACATCGCCCGAGAAAATGCTGAAGACCTGATCTGCGGTGATGTAGCCCGATCCGACGGTGCAAAGAAGGAGGATGTTTTGTTCCTGAAGGACCAGAAGAGGCGCAGAGAGATGTATATGGACGCTGCGGATGTCCAGTACGTTCGTAAGAAGAGAGAGATGGTAGGCAACACTGGCCGAAAGAGAGCTGCTTCAGGAAAAGGAGCCGCCCATTCGATTAAAAGAAAGCCGAGAAAACTCACTGATGAAACAGCAATGGAAAACGATGCAGACTCAGAGTCAAGTCAGTCTTCAAGTACGCAAGAAGATGAGTACATGCCCAGACAAAGGCCATCCAAAACAGTGCAAGTTGACATGCCGCGGACGTGCTGGAATCCACTGCTGTGAGCGTCATGGCAGATCGTCTGAAGATGAGCCACTCTGCCGCTGCTGGGATGACGTCTGCCGTCCTGAAGGCCGGTGGAGAAAATCTAGACGATTTTGCAGTTTCTGCATCCACATCACTGCGATCGAGAGAAGAAAAAACGAGCAGTCATTGCAAAAGAAGTGAAGCAACAGTTTCAGTCGAAGAAACCTGCGCATGCCGCACTGCATTGGGACGGTAAACTGCTTGAAGATGCTTCAACCGACACGAAAACTGAGCGACTAGCAGTCCTGATCAGTGGGCCCCCAGCTTATACTGAAGGCAAACTTCTCGGTATCCCCGTCTTGGATGACGCCACAGGCCTGTCGCAAACACAGGCCACATTAGATCTTCTGGACGACTGGGCTTTGACATACATCGTCTCAACAAGCGCCTGCTCTGGCAAGGATGTCGTCACCACATTTTGGTGAGTAGAGGCGACACACCGCCAACATTGGAGCATAAACGCTTCGGGATTAAGTGTTAATTACAGCAGTTTATGTACAATTTATTATGAAAGTATGGTATTTATTCAACTCTGGGGATACTGTATATTGGGTTAGAACACATTTGTTGACAAATGACAAGCTCCAGAAGCATATGATTTGTTTCGTACCTTTCCTGTTTAAACATCCGGGCATATTTTGTTATGTATATATCATATATTTTGCATATTTTGCTAGGAGCTCGTGATCGGCTCAGCGTGGAAGACTCTTCTCGGTACGAGCAGCGGACCCGCCCTACAAGAAACAGAGGCTCTGAAGAAGTCATGGTCCACTATTGATCTGCAGCAGCCCCACGCCGTTCTTGAGCTGCAGGATGAGACGCTGCTGCAGATGAGGGTCGATGCCCTTGACTTCCTGTATGGTATCCTCGATGCGGGAGTTGCTGGCCGGCATGACTATGGTGAGATGGCCGAGTTGGTGATGGTGCTGCTCGGTGCTGGAGATTATCTTCCATCTGGTGTGCATTGGCGAAAGCCGGGGGCGAATCACAGAGCGAGATGGATGGCCAGCTGTCTGTCCGCTCGAAAAATCTTAGTGCACGTGGCACAATGGCTGCGTGCACCAAGTACCACCGACGCCACAATGAACGATCTGCGTCTTATACAGACCCTTCAAAGCTATGCTAGGGTGGACAGCGCGGTGGCTACCGCCTGTCTGAAAACACATGGTCGTCATTTATGGTATCTCTGTGAGGAGACTGTCCCGTTTGCCCTTTTTAGTGAA
This sequence comes from Chirona hameri, assembly GCA_036785665.1. Classification (NCBI taxonomy): domain Eukaryota; kingdom Metazoa; phylum Arthropoda; class Thecostraca; order Balanomorpha; family Balanidae; genus Chirona; species Chirona hameri. The sequence continues at coordinate 4,921 of JAXIVJ010007778.1, forward strand.
CAGGTGGAAGACACTCAAAAGCGGGCAATCGCACTCAAAATCACGGAAGTGCCAACAACTTCTAAATGCTGTGCCAAACCAAAGTTCCCGCTCATCAACAACATCAACAGCCAAACAACACTCTCAGAGTTCGTGGGGCCGGGATCTCACCACGTCTTTTCTGTTGTCCAGGCTGACACCACCTGGCTCAGTGAGGCACCCAACGCCTGGGAGGACAACACAGACTTCAAAAACACTAGAGATCTTGTCACAGGATTACAGTCAGTGAATGATGCTAGCGAGCAAGCTATCAAGCTCATCACTGACTTCAACGATGCCGTAACCTGCGACGAGGAGTCGCGGCAGCAGCTCCTCCAGTTCGTGGAGTACCATAGGCGCACGTATCCGGTGTTTAGCAATAAATCTCTCGACATGCAGTAGGTGTTCGTGATTACCCCGATAGAGCGCTAGCCAGACTGATGTATGTATGCGAGAAGTGATGTTATGAGGTGAATTGTACGGCTCCGATATGCAAATGTACATTGTATACAATACACACTATTCATTGGTACGCAGTTTGAAGGACAACCACCGTTCAGGGAGGGCTGGTTTCACCTTAGAATGATCGAACGCATCTATTTCCATGAAATATGACACAATCGTGAACATTTACCGATGTTCGTGGCTTGCAGCCGCCGTCAAAGAATCCCCTGAGTTTTGCTAACTTTTTGGTGTTAGTGGCCTACTCGCCTATGTTGAGCGTATGGAGACTTCAACGCCGAAAACAATTTGTTATCAAAACTTTAACCCAAATGCGCCACCCAGATTTACAAGATGGAGATCTACCGCTTTGGGAATCTCATTTTTACACCCAATGGCACCAGAAACTGCGTGAGCTCCTTAACTTTTCGAAATTTTTGGCAAAATGAATCGGTCCACTGGGCAGGTTCAAGAGGCCCCAAAACAGACTATAATGGGCCCCTGGCCAGGCTCTAGAGGCCCCCGAACATACTCAATGGGCCCCTGGACATGCTCGAGAGGCCACTGGGCAGGTTTGTTGTGCCGTGGGTGGGCTCAATTGGCCCCTGGACAAGTGGACATGCTCTAGAGGCCCCTGGACAGGTTTTTGGGGCCCCTGAGTGAGCTCAATGGGCCCTAGGGAATGCTCGAAAGGTCCCTGGGCTTGTTTTGCGTCATTAAGTGGGCTTAATGGCCCCTGGACATGCTCGAGAGGCCCTGGACAGTTTTGTGGGCCCCTCGGTGGGCTCAATGGGCCCATGGACATGCCCAAGAGGCCCCCTGGGCCGGCTTCGAAAGCCATTTAGTGTCTCTGAGGGCCCTTGACATGCACCAGAGTGACCCTTGCCTGGTTTGATGGCTCCTCTGTGACTTTTTGAAAGCCATTTAGCGAATGCAAATGGCATCTGGGCCAATCTCGGCGGGCCCCCCTGTGACCCGTAAGGGGGGGGGGGGGCAATTGCCCCCCTTGCCCCCCCCCCCCCCTGGCTGCGCCCCTGATGGTCCACCTAAAAAACATACGTCCACCTTAATGTGTTTTGTCATCCCATCTTTTGCCAGTCGCCTCTGACAACCCCTCCCCCCGCAATAACTCAGCGGTAGGTGGATATGTTCATCCCAGGTACCTGGCGTGTCCTAACATGTGCAAATCATCAGTCTATCATGCGTAGTTTTCGGGTCCACCTAAAGACCAAAACTGTCCACCTTACCAGGAATTTGGAATAAGTTTGGCCTGTGGCCGAAAATTCACCCTTATCTAATATAATATTTTGCCTTGAACTTCCTATTTACGACGAGGATAGGTCATTGTCATGCTTGTATACATTATCTATGTTCCTCGCACGAGCACTCAATAATAAACAGAACATAGCTGAATTCGAACTGTATTGATAACGGTTTAGTGACCGCCAGTGCCGACGGTACCCCGGGGATACTGTCTGACTGCCGAGCGCAGCCCGGGGGTTGGTGCAACCGGTCAGCAGCGGGGGTACTGTGTGGCGCCGCTGGGTAGGGTGCAGTACACCGACGGTACCCCGGGGATACTGTCTGACTGGCGAGCGCAGCCCGGGGGTTGGTGCAACCGGTCAGCAGCGGGGGTACTGTGTGGCGCCGCTGGGTAGGGTGCAGTACACCGACAGACTGACGGTGGTGGCCGAGTTAGTGCTCGCCACGGAGACAGTCAGGGTGGACGTGGTGATGGAGGTGACGGTGAGCGCGCCGAACGTGCGGGCTGCTCGGTGGCCGGCCGGCCGGGCCCACTCGCTGGGCAGACCGTCGGTGGCCAGGCTGCCCTGCAGCTGCAGCCCAGCGCTGGCCGGGGGCAGCGGCGGCAGCGGTGCGCCGGGCGGAGAGTCGCCGTCAGGGGCGGCGGTGGCCTGCTGCCGGTCGGCGGTGGCGCGGCGGCCGGTGTCTGGCCGGAGGGCCGCTTGGTCGGCGGCCGGCGGCACGGCCAGGGTCGTGTCGCCGCTGAGGTCTGAGAGCCCGCCGCCATCGGCTGGCAGCCCTGGGACCGGGACTGCCGGACCGCGGCCGGCGTGTGCCGGGGCCGGGACGCGCCCAGACTGCCGGAAGTCGCCGGCCGGTGACGCGGTAGGAGCGAAGAGGGCTCGGTAGGAGCGGGGACCGGTGTTGTCCGCCGAGCTGATCAAATTATGGGTGGTAGGCGCCACTGGATTTTCGGGCATGAGCTTCATAGATGACTGCAGACTGTCCGCCAGACTCGTCGCCGCCCTGGAAACATTGGCACGGGTCAGGTTCCATCGCGGGCCGCCCTTTCCACGGTGTTGTAGACTGTGGTGGCTGGGCTGCGCTCGGCACGGGTCAGGTTCCATCGCGGGCCGCCCTTTCCACGGTGTTGTAGACTGTGGTGGCTGGGCTGCGCTCGGCACGGGTCAGGGAACCGTCCCGGGCCGCATATTTCCCAAGTGTATACAGCTGGCGGGCGTGTTTGGAAATAGCAACCACTTAGGGAGACATAAGTCAGTCAAAAATATATTGCTTTTTTAGGGGGCATCGTCCTTACTTGGTTCTCCAACATATCTTCCGGTTTTTGAATATGTTTGAAAAGTTTGATTTTGGGATATTGTTCCCCCAGAATAATATTTTGGGGGAACTCCCTAAGTGGTTGCTATTTCCAACCCGTTCCAGCCCATTACATTTCCAAAAATGGACCCATTCCCATCCATTTCCATCCCGTTCCATGGCTCCCATGGGGATTCCCATTCCATGAATGGCTCTACTGACATCTGTGTATAATTGACTCCTTGCAGGCACGTAGCCAAGGGGAGGGCGGCGGGAGCGGCCGCCCCCCCCCCCCCCTCCCTGGAGGCCAGGAGGGCCCTTTTTGGCGCGCGAGGGCCCTTTTCGGCGCGTGCAGCGCGCCGAAAGGGGCCGACGAGACCGCGCGAAGCGCGTTATCATAGGCTCTTTACTACACGAAGCGTGGTCTTTAGAGAGTTTAGAGGACTTCAGAGGCCCTTTAGGGCCACCAGGGCCCTCTCTGAAACACCAGAGGGCCCATTGGACGTTCAAAAGAGCCCTGTGTATGTCAGAGAGGCCCCTGGCCAGACCGAAAGGGTTCCTGAGCGGGTCAGAGGGCCCCTGAGCACGTCGAATGGGCCCCCTGAACACGTCGAATGGGCCCCTAGCCAGCACAGACCCTCGGCAGGTTGAGAAGCCCTGAGCATGTCGACAGGGCGACAAAGCGGCCAGCGCAGTCCTTTGCCAGGTCATAAGGGCCCCTGAGCAGGTTGGAGGGCCCCTGGACAGACCAGAGGGCCCCTGGGAAGTTAAGAGGGCCCCTGTGCAGGTCAGAAGGGCCCTGACCAGACCGAAAGGGCACCTAGGTGGGTCAGAAGGGCCCCTGAACATGCCGAATGAGCCCCTAGCCAGCACGGAGGGGCCCCAGGGCAGGTCGGAGGGCCCTCGGAGCATGTCGCAAGGCGACAAAGCAGCCAGTGCAGTCCCTTGCTAGGTCGGAAGAGCCCCTGGAGAGACCAGAGGACCCCTGGAAAGTTAAAAGCGCCCCTGCGCAGATCGGAGGGGCCCCTGACCAGACCGAGAGGACCCCTGGGCGGGTGAGAAGGGCCCCTGAACATGCCGAAGTGGCCCCTGGCCAGCACGGAGGGGCTCCAGGGCAGGTCGGGGGGCCCCTTGAGCATGTCGGCAGGGTGACAAAGCAGCCAGCGCAGGCCGACCAGAAGAGTCGATGGGCCGATCGGAGGGGCTCCTGGGCAAGTCAGAGGGGCCCCTGGCTAGACCGAAAGGGTTCCTGGGCCGGTCGGAAGGCCTCTTGAACATGCCGGATGAGTTCCTAGCCAGACTGGAGGGGCCCCTGGGCAGGTCGGAGGGGCCCCTGAGCAGGGGCGGCGGATTGCGGGGGCAGGGTACCCAAAATTCCCCCCCAGTGGAAAATCCTGAGGGGCAAAGGGTAGTTTTGCCCCCCCCCCCCAGATTTTAGCCTGCTCAATCTGGGGGCAACATGACCCTTCCCCTCCCCAGGATTTGCATTTGAGGGGAGATTTTGGGTACTCTGCGCCCCGCAATCCGCCGCCCTGCCCTTAGCATGTCGGCAGGGCGACAAAGCAGCCAGTGCAGTCCCTGGCCAGGTCGGAAGGACCTCTGAACAGGCCAAATGGGCCCCTTGACACACAAGAGGGTCTTCTTGGAAGGTCAGCGGAGTCTCTGGTGAAACCGGAAGGGTCAAAGCACGTAGAGATCCCAGATGAAGATTAAATACAAAGAGGACTTACTCCACAATACAAAATAGTAAAAGCGGAGCTTTAGGGTATATTGTAACACCCTTCGTCAGGGTGCTACAATATAACCGAAAGATCCGATTTTATGTTTTCCTGTAGAGTAAGCCCTCTTTGTATTATATATATCACCTACCCCACATCATGTGTTTTCGCTTCGCGGATCCCAGATGAGTCCCTGAACAGGTCGGAAGGGCGTAGAAAAGGTCAGAGTGGCCCCTAGACGATCTGAAGGGACCTTGGGCCTTTCAACAGTAAGAATACAGTTGTACAGGGAATGACACTAAAAAAAAACGCGCCGCTCCGCGGCGCAATTTAACTACAAATTCAAGTATATGCGGGTTAGGAAAAAAAATCGATCAGTTTCTCGGCGCATTTATGTGTTATGTTGCTACTTTCCTATATTATTCATATCTCGGAAACCGCTGTACCGATTCTCTCCGGGAAAGCGGTATTCGATTCCTTGGATCATGAACTACATTCATATATTCATAAATATGCAACATTTTGTCATGTGCGGATACGGGGAACTATCAAAGCGTTCAAAGTTGCAGCATTCAATGCTTGTCCCATCCAAAACCGCTGCCAACAACGCTTGCGACATCCAAAATTCGCCCGGGTAGGGAACATCTTCATGAGCCAAACTCGCTGCATCCAAAATGGTACTCGCCGCATCCAAAACCGTGGCATACAGCCACATACAAAGCCGTGGCAGTCAAGCTTGCGCCATCCAAAACTGTCTGGCGTGGTCATATTGGAACTACTAGTTGCAGATAAACCCGCTAGATGGAGGGAGTAGCGTGGTGATGACGCAGTCACTGATACAGATTTATTGAACAAGATCCTCTCCATGGAGAGGCTTTTCACATGTCCACGTCGTTACAAGAATGCAGATCGAGAGACAGGACAAATGCGCACATTAGCATACACACTACATTCACTCACACACACGATCACGTCTGTGCACTGGCCGACAGTAACGCCTTCCTGACCTTTGCACGGTATGACGATACCCCAGGTTCGACTTTCAGCTTGTTCAGCCAAGTCACACCTCGGTAACACAGTCTACGGCGGCCTGCCCGCGTACGAATGCGGGGGAGGGTGAAGAAGCTTGCCTGCCTGGTGTTGTGCTGGTGCCGCTGGTTGGCCCGCTGCCCTAACGTGGCTCTGAGGTACTCAGGCTGTCCGGACACAACTATGCGCTCTACAGCACTCACTGTGTGGTATGTTGCCAACTGCTTGGCTGTCATCCACTTCAGCTGTTTAATAACGGCCGCGACACTATCTCGGCGCCGTCGACCGGACACGACACGTGCGCAAAAATTCACCACTTTTTGGAGCCGAGCAAGTTGGGTCTCTCCACACGAGCCGTACACGGACAAACAGTACCGCAGCACAGACAAGACCAGAGCTTCCACAACCTGTTTCAGGGCCGAACGCGGTATCACGTGCCGTGCGTGTATCAACGCCGTGAGCATGCCCACACATTTCCGCGACAGACAATCAACGTGAGGCACAAAGCTGAGGTGGCGGTCCATCGTCACTCCTAAGTTTTTCACTTTTTCTGACTCAGCTATGGTGGTTCCGCAGAAAGTCAGGGTAACTGGCGCCAAAGAGCGAAGCATCGCTGGGGTTCCTAACACAAGCATCTGCGTCTTTGCTGCGTTAACCTTCATTCCGTTATGACAGAACCACTGATATACGCGACTAAGTGCGTCCTCCATACGTGTGATCATCAGCTGTATGTCACATTTCTGGCCAGTAACCATCAGCTGAGTATCGTCAGCAAATTGGACCACTGTGATGTCATCAGGCACATGCAGGCACAGCAAATTCCCCCAAAAATATCACATAATTCTGAAAACTCATCGTATTTCGCTTGGTTATGCATTGATAGCCGATTTTAAACAAACTTTCCTTTGTAAAAGTTGCTTAGATTGTCTTCCATATCAGGAAATGTGTCAATTTTGTGCCGATTTCAGGCGGTTTGGAGGGGGGTCATGGCCGCAATCCCCCCCAAGCAAATTCCCCCCAAAAATATAATATAATTCTGAAAACTCATCGTATTTCGCTTGGTTATGCATTGATAGCCGATTTTAAACAAACTTTCCTTTGTAAAAGTTGCTTAGATTGTCTTCCATATCAGGAAATGTATCAATTTTGTGCCGATTTCAGGCGGTTTGGAAGGGAGTCATGGCCGCAATTCCCCCCCCCCCCTGGATCCGCTAGTGACCATAGTCTGCAACGGATTTAATTAACGAATTTCTTATTCTATAATTAATTATTAATTGTGATGAATTATTATTGAAAATTTAACATATACATCATATAATACATAAATATAATAGTTAACTCATTAAGTAAGTACCAAGGTGTGTTCTAGATGGACTGGATCAACAGCTTTCTGGTAACATAGGGAGAGCGACGTCCTAACACAGCTTCGAAAACTTCCGCCCCCTAACTTCAGGCGTTTTCGAAATATAGAGGCACCGCCTCCAAACGGGACGGTCTTGTTTTGACCAGGGGATCCGAAAGTAATAGTTGTGGCCGGGCGCCGCTCCGCCAGCCGTTCCCCGCGTGCGCGCCTATTGCCGTGTGCCCGGTAACCTGACCCCTGTTGCTCTCCCCTATACTGCGCTCCCACACTGCTTGCTTCATTAGTGACGTGACAGACATGACTCGGGGCACGTGGAACGCGACCGTGGGGACAATTAAGATATTTGTTTAGGCAGTGGAGCAGTTAATGTTCCTATACTATCAATGAAATAACACACATATTTAATGCACCGAAGCTTAGTAGTAGTGGCCAGGTGCCATTTCGCCATATTTATATATATATATATATATATATATATATATATATATATATATATATATATATATATATATATATATATATATATATGAAAACACGTTACCACAAGCTGTTTGGGATTCGCTTCCCAAGTTGATACATAACCTAGTTATTCTTGTTACATAGAGAGCTATTTCATACGAATGACGAGAAGTGGCAGCCACCTGCCCGCTGTCCGTTCGGATGTCGCCTCGTTGACTCCGCGCACCTTGCAGTCACAACCGCGAAATTTGGCAGTTTAGTGGGGATGTAGGGTCGCACTATCGTATGCAAATTTTACGTCCATCCATGATAGCAATAGTCTGCAATTTCAATTATTATTAATATGATGTGAATATCAGAACTCGTAGGCGCCTCCCGGCTGCCACTGAACTGGCTTTTTGCTTTTGGGAGACACTGGCTCAGTGGTAATGACCTAATGGGGGGTCAGGATATTTGCTAGATATTTAGGTCAGTAATGCGATACAAGGCAACGTCACTGGCGTGTTTTTATATCTTCTTCATACGCTCAGCGCACTGTGCTGCGTGCTGACCGACCCGAGGTGCCCATATCTGCACCAGGAGGACGAATAGAGCTGGGTTCGGTGACCGTCCGGCTCGTTATGCAGGGTAGTCGTTTTGTGGACGGCTGGCCGAGACGGATGCGGATGAAGTTACTCATGTACTTGAAGTAATGGATAAGTAGTTATCCCAAAACTACATCGCTTTGCAAGCTTTGAACGCATTTGGGCAGAGCATTGGCTGTCATTTAAAAAAAAAAAATAGTCAGAAACTTTTGAATATATAGGTTTATGAATTCAGGACCCGGCATAAAACACTGCAATTTGAAACTGACCTTTCCGCTCTGTTACCAGGAATGCAAAAGCGAATGAAATAACATGTTGGTTACCAAAGACTCCAAAACGTACATTGATATATCTGTCTCATTGATCATGTGTACCGTGTGTCTAGTGTATGACCTGTCTTTGCTTACGCCCTGGATGCCGCGGCGGTCTTGCGTTTTGCCGAAACTCGAGCGTGTGTTAGGCTATTCAGCAGATGGATTTGGGTACGGTATAAAATTAGACTTACGAGACGGCTTTTATCATATTCCCTTGGCTCCGAGTACAAGTAGAAAGTTTGGTGTTTTGTACGATAAACAGACATATGTATTTACCAGGCTGCCGATGGGCTTGTCAGTAGCTCCGTCAGAAATGCAGCACTTTGCCTGCGCGACAGTGAGGATTGTAGAGGGCAGGTTTTCGGGTGTAAGCGGCATTGCTTATTTGGATGATTTTCTGTTTGTCGCTCGTCGCCCTGAGGACCTGTCTGGCATCGTAGAATTTTTCACTGAGTCTGGCCTCCATATTAATTTTGATAAGTCTGTTACTGTTCCGTCATCGAAATTGCGTTATCTCGGTGTGGACTTAAACTTGGCGAGCTGTTCATTGAGCGTTAAACGTGAGACGGTGGAGCCCTTGCGCGACGCGATGTTGCAGTGCAACTCGAGCTGGTCATTGGTCTCTCGGCAGCGACTGGCGGGGTTTGTAAATTTTGCACGGCCTTGTTTAAAGTTGCCACTCGAAGTTGTGTCGGCAGTGATGGACGGGGACTCCGGTGCGTGTAGTGCAGTCGCCCCGTTTATTCGGGAAGGTGTCGTGTGGTCATTTTCCGACATTTCCGAGTGGAATGATCTGCACAGACGTCACGTATTTGTCGATGCGACGCCGACTCAGATCGGCATTGTAGTGCCGGGCTGCGTGCCGGTGTCTGTGTCTCTGCCACGTGCGCTGCCTATTTATGTGGCAGAGTATCTGGCAGCTCTAACGGCGATTGTTAGTGTGGAGCGGGGGCTGTTCACGCTGTTTTGTGATAATGCCGGCGTTTATTATAATTTGCAAAAAGGCCGCTGTCCGCGCCCCTGGCTACCAGTCATGTGCCATGTTTTCAGTTCGCGCGCTTTTTCTGTTCGGTATATACCGTCATGTGAGAATCCCGCAGATGCTCCCTCGCGCTCCCCCGCTCTGTAATCAGGGTGCGCACAGGAGGGGTTTTTTCCTGTCTCTGGGCCAATCAGCGGCCCGGGAAATCGGATGATCGGCGCAGGAATTTGTGTTGCGTGCCTTTGTCGGGTCACTGTTGTGGTCAGTGTGGCAGTCGCGCCTCTGTTCCTGCCGCGAATACACGCTGTCGGCCGGCTCCACGGTCGACAACAAGAGAAAAGAACGCAAGAAGGTACACACGTATTGTATTTAATTTATTCAATACAATATATTTTCGATTCATCAGGTACCTTGTTATTGAATAAACTTCTGATAACCATGTTAGGTCCCTTTCTTTCAACCTCGGTTTTCAACACAACAGTAGATATGGACTGCGACAGGGTCGAAGAACCATAAACACTGCCATCGTCTGCCTGTAAAGCCTGATTGTAAGTGCATAGTTAACCGTCGCGATAGTGATATAGCTGTGTAGCCTATGTATGTCGAGTTTGAGCGGCGCGCGCAGTCGCCGACAGTACATTTGAACTCATATACTACATTGTTGGCTTTCAGAGGGGAGCTGTCTTTGGATAAGTTGTTGTTCATGATGAGGTCCAAAGTCCTTGGACTTGTATAATAGACTATCAGCTTGATACTGTTCTGGGGGTCAGTTGGGATACAGTTTCTGGCTAGAATGTCACTTACAGCAGATTTTTCGTCGGCCTTATAGGCGGTGAACATTCTGTTTCTGTAGTAGAGTTTGATGTCAGCGGTCGATTTTGCTCCACCACCCTCTATTGATGATCGAAAGTGTTTATGGAGCTGTTTTTTTAAATCTGGTTACCAATTTCAGTTAGGCTGAAGTTGTTGCTGACTAGGATGTTTCTGATACTATTGAATTACTGGTGTACTAGGGCCAAGGTTGTACAGTGTGTCAGTGCCCGGTGTATATATGCACGAATTACACTTTCTTTGTATTTATCTGGGCTCTCGCTCAGGCCGTTAAAGGGATTATACGGGTTTTTCCCAGAATAATTGAGTTAGATAGTAAAACGTACTTATAAAGGTGGTAGAAGTCCCACGGTAGCCACATTTTTCTGGAAATGACCTCTTCTGCACGTAAGGACATTCCAAAGTGCGCGGTGATGCCACCGCGTATTTTCTGCAGGACCGGCTGAGGCAGAGCCAGTCATCTCTTTTATGCTAATAAAAACACCTCACGTATGGCATATTTCCGGTAAAATAAGCAATATTTGAAAGAAAATAAACTTGTTTTGTTCCAACGACAGCAGCAGTTACCTAGTTTTCCCATAAAGGTAGCCACATTTTTCTGGAAATGACCTTTTCTGCACGTAAGGACATTCCAAAGTGCGCGGTGATGCCACCGCGTATTTTCTGCAGGACCGGCTGAGGCAGAGCCAGTCATCTCTTTTATGCTAATAAAAACACCTCACGTATGGCATATTTCCGGTAAAATAAGCAATATTTGAAAGAATGTATGAAAGAATGTAACTTGTTTTGTTCCAACGACAGCAGCAGTTACCTAGTTTTCCCATAAAATTATATACTTTTCATGAATTTTCATGCCAAAAAAATTATATGCCACCACCAAATTCTCAACGCTGAGAAAAGCCAGACTGGCCAGAGAAAAGAAAACCACAAAAACCCAAAACCTCAACGAACAGTGTGTAGTAATACAAAGTCCCGTCAGTTTTGAATTGCATAATAATTTTGTGATCCAGTGTAGGACTTGCAGATAATTCAAAACTCTCAAATTGATCTTAAGATAAAAGTGGTGGACAGTAGTGCCGATCAAAAGTACTCGTTATCTGATACTAGTCTCGAAAAACGCCCAAGTTTTAACGCTGATAATTTCTGAAATAATGGACTAAATGAGCATTGAGGTCCCTGTTATATGTCTTAAACGTGTTTAAAGCTCATACAACTGCAAAAGAGTGCATTTACTTTCAGGACGGAAACCCGTATAATCCCTTTAAGACATCTACCAATATCAGTGGGTTTCCTGTAAACCGAGGTAACGATTGTTTTATTTGAAGCATCAACTGTTACATCTAGAAATGGAATTCGGTAGTTTACTGACATTTCGAACGTGAATTTGATAATTGATTTGTCTTCAAGTTCGGATTTGAGGCACATGTGTTCATGGGTGGAGAATCGTTTCAAAAGTTGGTGTGGCCGGCGCACTGGCGGATCCAGCCTCTCTCCGTGGGGGGAGGGAAGGGGGGCATCTTTTTGTGGCAAAAAGGTACCCTCATTTTTTTATCTGCGGATTTGGGCCGGTCACCTTATTTTGGTATTCGAGCTTAAGAAATTCACTTCAAATTTGCGAAAATGTATCGTGTTAATTTTGTTTCCGGAAAAAATCATTTATTTTCATTTTTGGGGTCAAAAACACATAATCTTGAAAATCAGAGATAACCATTTTGAAGAGAATGTCATTTATTTTCTTTTTACATTTTTTTTTGCAATTTTCTACAAACCTCTATTTTCTACGATTGTTCAAACATTTATCGTTTTTCCACAAAAGAAATGGCATGGCATGGCGTCATTATAACGTCATTATCTCCCACAAAAACTGCATAAATGTCATTGGAATTTGTTGCAAAGACGTAGAATGGATGCAGCACGAGGTACTGCAAGTTTAACGTTGATATCTATCATAGTTTTCAAGTTATTGAGAAAATCCGGGAGGGAGGGCAGATTCTGCCCCCCCCCCCCCCACCCACCAGCGGGGCGCGGGTTAAGTGTCACCGGGTAAGCATGTTAAGGGTTAAGTGAATTTGTGCTTGAATTGCATCAGGTGCGTTGTTTTGTCTATCATTGAAATAAAGGGATACACACAAACTTCCAATTCAATCACTCGAGAAAACAACTTCCGTTTTCATGAAGTTTCATTGTTTGTTTTTCATTGTTTTTCACATTCAGTGCAGGGAACGCGCGAGGGGAGGGGGGGGGGGTATACTGGTATTTAATGCCCCTCCCAGATTCCTGTGGGAGTGGGGAGGAATTTGCCCGATGTCTCCCCCCCCCCCTGGATCCACCAGTGCCAGCAATGACCGCCAAGTAGAGCCTCTGTCAAACACTTAATGGAATTATTCACTTTCCCATTTTTAAAATTTGCATAAGTAATTGCGAAAGTTGTGTCATGCCGCGAAGCGGTGCGAAATTTTCTGGTTTTCGACTGTGTATAGCTGGATTTTGACTGCTGCAAAGACAATTTTACGATTGTACGATACATTGGGAACGCGCGTGGGGGGGGGGGGGGCATACTTGTATTTAATGCCCCTCCTAGATTCCTGTGTGTGTGTGGGGGGGGGGATTTGCCCCTGATGCCCCCCCCCCCCCCTGGATCCGCCAGTGGGCCGGCGGCTGCTGGCCTCCAACCGGCTGCCGGCAGTGACGTCATACGGCGGTCCGCCGAGTTCAAGGTCAAATGGCTCGTGTCCTTACCTGGTTATAGAACCTTGGTTTTTACCACGTTCATATAATAGTTTTTACTTTGGAAACACTTTGGAATGAGAAACTTGATTATTTTTCGGTTTTCCTTTATTCCCCGCACAAATTCTCGATTTTGTTTTCTCCAAAAAAAACTATTTCTATAGTACTTGATAGCATTAGAATGCACTTCTCTTGACGCAAGAAAGACGAAATATTGCATTGCTATTGGTACGTGTAAACCACTACATCTAAGATTGGAGGGACTAAGATGCACACAAATATGCATTATTTTATATTAGATGTCAAAATGTATGTATTATTGTAAAATTTATGGGTAACTTATGAACTTAGGGGATATTTATGTAATGCTTCGCTTGAATATTATTGTTTTATTTATCAATTTGAGGCTTTGGGAAATACTTTGTGCCTAATATAAATTGATACCTTGGTATATGAGTATGAGTTTGAAGGCTTCTTGAATGAAACTGATACTATTGTTGGGATGGTAGATACATTTTGTTACTAGCTGTGAATTTTTAATTCGATTTGTTATGTTCTGTGATCTATTTCTGTATTTAGGAAATCCCTTTGTCGTCATGTGCTTTGTTGCTTGATATTGTTTTGCCAGGCTTGTATTAAGTTACTTGTTCCATTTTTAGTGTGCAAGACTAACTCCCAATATTGAATTGCAATTTTAATATAAGTACTTACCTTAAGGTGTCAATATACATTTTACCTATAACAATGTGTGTTTAATTGTTTGATAAATTTGGTTGCCAGGCTTGCATTAGGCTATTTTTTACATTTTTCCCCAATAACTCATAGAATGTCACATTCAAAAGTAAAAATCAAGTCAGGAAGTTGGTGTGGCACTGCCACACCAACTTTTAAGATGGTGTGGCCATGGCCATACCTGCCATACCGCATTCTCCGCCCATGCATGTGTTGTTCCTCGTCAACAATATCAACAAATATGTCATCAGTGTACCGGCAGTACGTGAAAGGTTTCTTCTAGGCTCTCTAAGGTCAGTGATTCTATCTGTGCCATATACGTTTCCGCAAATGACACAACAAGGGGAACCCATTGCCACCCCATCGATCTGTCGGCAAAGTTTGCCCTCTGGGTGCAAGTCTGGGTGCAAAAGGAAGGAGTGTCTTTTGTGCATATCTCAAAGAGACGTTTGAGTTAGCTCTTGCTCTAGGTACACGTGGCGCCGGGATAGACGCATGAGAGTACACGTTCTCAAGAAGCATATCAATCGTCTGATCGACAGGGACATTCGTAAAGAGTGAAGATGCGTCAAGAGATGCCAGGGTGCCTGCCTCTTCCGTACTCTGAGTATTTCTATGAATTCTTCAGACGATCTCAGGGAATAAGTTTTCGGTATGCAAGGTGAAATAATAGAGTTCAGCTGTATAGCTACATTGTAAGCTGGCGTGGGAATCCATGCAAAATGATTGGTCTAATAGGGATCAATTCTTTGGGTGTCTGGGTTTCCATAAAAGTAACCTGAGTTAATCTCACCTCTTAGTTTCTGGAATATTACGCCACCGTTCTCTGCGTTAGCGACAGCGATTACATCATTCAGGATGATTGTATATTAGAACAAGTTTTATATCACATTCTTCTAGAACATTCAAACAATAATTCGAATAGATTGAAACTGTGATGTATAGCTTTTCTTGCGTGTGTGCATTATTTCATCTTGTGTATATGGTGCTGATGAAGTCTTTTATGACGAAACGCGTCCACCTATGTGTTTGCTTTCCTGTGTCATATATGCCATAATTGTCTGTACATACATTTGTCAGACATGAACGGAACAACAACAAGCAACACAGAGATGAAGGAATACTACACCAAGAAGAAGCTAGCAAGCAGTTTTAATCGTCTCAAATTCCTCAATGATTGTATATTAGAACAAGTTTTATATCACATTCTTCTAGAATATTTAAATAATAATTCAAATAGATTGAAACTGTGATGTATAGCTTTTCTTGAGTGTGTGCATTATTTCATCTTGTGTATATGGTGCTGATGAAGTCATTTATGACGAAACGCGTCCGCCTATGTGTTTACTTTCCTGTGTCATGTATGCCATAATTGTCTGTATATGAATATATACACATATATTACATAGCTGGAGGGGGTCGCACGGGTGTTATCGTAAAGCTGGACAATTAAAATGAACCTTAAACGGAAACAATAACAGAATCATACAAAGCCTATACGAGTGACTAGCATAGGGTCTGGAATTCAAGATATTGACCGCCACGACGATGTTCATGCTACATTAAGCATGATTTTGTATGTTTTACAGAGGCTAGGGGAGAGGGGGGTTCAAACTTCAAACATGTTTGCGCTACTTAAAGGGACATTCCCACCTTAACATTAGTTTTGAGTTGAGACAGCCATGTTGTTGGATTTGCTTGGAAATTAAGTAGGGTAGCAGTTAAAACAACCACATAGGTCTATTCGAAAAGAAATTCGAGCTTGGTCTTGGCAATTGTAACAAATAAACCCCACGTGTATTTGAATAGGGGTTTAAAGCCGATGACGTCGTCTCTCTTTACCCAATGGTGATGATAGTCGACTTGTTTTAAGGTAAACCTTGGAGATATTTACGCGTTTCGTTTCTCGATCGCTGGGTGTATTATATTTACCGTGGGTTATATCAGGATAACTAGACTTCTATAAAGTGAAACTCTAATGCCATTTTCAAACGATGCCAAGAATTCGATGTGTGGTATGTGGAGCTTTCAGTGACAAGACTTCGGTGGTCAAGTGAGTGCGACACAGTTTACCTGGTACCTGCTTGTATTTGAATCGACAGACTTGTCTGACAAAAATTGTGCCAAACTTTGGCAGCGTAAAGGATTTATCTATAGCTCTATTTAGCTCAATAATGACGTCATCAACCCAAATTTTAAAAAACTTAAATATTATAAATTGAGTGAAGTTTTCGAGAGAAAAAAATTTCACCATCGTTTTCAGCAGCACTTACTTCATATTTTCGGGTACAACCGGCGTATATTTTACAACTTTCATAAAGGTGGCAATGTCCCTTTAATTATATACGGGGCTCAGTCGAAACGTTACGAAGCGTTACATTAAAACGGCAATATTCAACAGGGTGTTGAATATTGCCGAAGAAAGCGTTACGTAATATATGGACGATCCATAGTACGGCGGCGCTCGGCGCGTCGCGACACGACGACGCGTTCTCCCACGGTGTAATGTGATACCGCCCGCCCCGGGTCTGTTGCCCTCGCATCATCACTCCATATTTATCTTTCACCAACACCTAACGGCTACCAGAATTCGGCGGGACGGGAGGGCGGAATCACGAGTTTAGTAAGTCCTCGAGTAACCGATGCCATTTTACAGCTTCAAACTGTATTTACGGTAAAAACACTCTCCGATACATACAACTGGCTATTCTGAGCGTCGTGTCAGGGTTAAAGATGAGATACATGTTAAAAACGACACACATGCGTACACTGAGTAGACAAACAAAACACACAATACACGATCGCACAGCACATCAGATGTCATGCAAAAGAGTGCCAACTTTACGTTTAAATGACGGTAAAGACGTCACGAATGTCCCGAGACAGGGTGTTGTACCGCTGCACCGTACTATATAAAAAGCGACACTGGCCGGTTGTAGTTCTCACGCGCGGGAGGGCCAAATCAGCGTCCTGGCGGGTGCTTCTGGAACGAAGTTCAGAATTGGCCGAAAGCTGGGAAGCTGGGAAATTTTGTGAAGAAGGTGGAGAGATTGAAGTTCGTACAGTTGCCGGGCGGTGAGCCAGCCCAGTGTATCTCGCACGTCCGATATGTGGTCGAATTTACGTCGGCCAGAGACAGCGCGCAAACCAAAATTGACTACCTTAAAACCAACCCAAGAGACGTTTTATTAGTGGATCGCCGGCTTAAACGCGAACATTTTTAGTACCCATGTGACGACGGTGGTCGTTGGATCCGATTCAGTGGCTGTTAGTTGTATTCTACTGGTCCATATTGGACTTGCAACAAGCGGCATGATTCAAAACTTTATCAGTCTCTATCGAGCAGGAAGCATTGTGTATTTGAGTAGAGGTACGTAAGCCGGTTTTTCTGGGAAATACGCACTGTCTCATTAAAGGGATTATACGGGTTTCCGTCCTGAAAGGAAATGCACTCTTTTGCAGTTGTATGGGCTTTAAACACGTTTAAGACATATAACAGGGACCACACTGCTCATTTAGTCCATTATTTCAGCAATTATCAGCATTAAAACTTTGGCGTTTTTCGAGATTTGTATCAGATAAAGAGTACTTGATCGGCATTACTGTCCACCACATCATTTATCATCTTAGAATCTGCAGCAATCAATTTTAGAGTTTTGAATTATCTGCAAGTCCTACACTGGATCACAAAATGATTATGCAATTAAAAACGGGACTCCTTATTACTACACACTGTTCGTTCGGGTTTTGTGGTTTTCTTATCTCTGGCCTTTAGCGTTGATAATTTGATGGTGGTGTATCGGCATGAAAAATCATGAAAAATATCGAATTTAATGGGAAAAACTAGGTAACAGGTGTTGTTGGAACAAAACAAGTTTATTTTTCAAATATTGCTTATTAATTTCCTGAAATGTCCTGAAAAATGTGGCTAGCGTGGGACTTCTACCACCTTTATAAGTACTTTTTACTATGCAACTCATTCATTCTTGGAAAAACCTGTATTATCCCTTTAAATAGCGCAAAAACGATTGGTGTGTGTTTGACATTGTTATAATATGTTGATGCACTTCTGTTCAAACAGCTTACTGATCGATCGTGATAACCTGTTGTCAGATTTGCTGTCTTAGTCTTTGTAACAAATTGTCATGCACCTGTTACGGCTTCAATGAACCACATTTTGCAATATTTGTTTTACTTCGGGTCACTTCAGGTCAGGTCACCAGGTTGCATTAAGTGACCCAATCTTCGTAGACAAAATAACGGTCGTGCACAGGCAACAGTGTTTGTCCGAGCAGTTTTAAACTCACATAATTGAATTAGGCTTAACCCTCGCCAGTGCAGGGGGTTGATGCCACCCCCTCGGTTTTTCGGGAATAACTCGCGTAAATATCAACCGATTACGATGAAACTTTCAGTACCGTACTGGTGAACAATCTGACACATATTCTGCAATTTCTAAAGTTGTAGGTCACATGACCCGTGACCTTTGACCTGTTTTTCAAGGTCATGTCAGGCGCAACTGGCGTCCCGTAGTATTAATCCTTGTAACTTGTGCAGTTTCATAGTGTTTGTCGTTCAGGATCATATGCACAGGTGTTTCCAGGTGACATTTGTGGTTTCCACTGAGATTGTGACCTCCATTGACCTTTTCAGAGTCCAGCCGAGGTCACTTACATCCGATGACCTCATATTACTTTTTTTGGCTTCTAGGACATTTTGTGACGCTGATTTCAAATATGGGATCCATTTTACATAATTATATGTTCCACTGGGGTCATGCGCCCTAAAGATCAACCGAGGTCACTGACCTCAAATTACCTGACATGACCCGACATGACCTTTTTGGAATTTGGCAGTTTCTATGACATTTTGTGACGCTGATTTCAAATTTGGCATCCATTTAGCATATTTATATACTCATTCGCAATTCTAGCTCGATTAAATTCAATTTGATACGCATTTACCATTTGGTTGAATTTTGGGTCATTGCCATGACTTCAGAGGTCATATATTGACCTAGGACCTTAAAATCGGATATCAATGGCTTACTCTCTTGACAAGCAACACGCTCGTTTTTTAATTGAAGCTCTAGCCTAATTAGGGGCAAAACACTGGGGGGGGGTCGTTCCAATCCCCCCCCCCCCTTGCACGGTCACGCACTGATCGGACGCTGCACGGGCGAGGGTTAAGTACCTACACATCGCATATTGATTGACAGCAGATTTGTGTATATATGTCACCTAAGGTCAGGTCGATTCCGTGACCTCCCCATTATATGTCAATATGAAGATATGAAAATGCCTCCCATTCAGAGAATACGCATTACATCAGACCAATTTCTTCAGGATCATGTTTGTATAGCCCATTCTTGATGACCCTATGCAACTGTTGCTCAGTGACCCCTACAAGGTCATCTTAGATCAACTGAGGTCAAAACAAAAAACAAAGTGCTCATTCACATTGGAAAAGAACGTTGAAGAAATGCCAGCTTGGTTCCCTATCCAATAAGAACGTTTGACTGGTTTGTAGGTATACATATACTGACCGTATCTAAGCGAGGCACAAAGATCCCTACTCCAGCTTATTAAAGGGAATAGTTCACCTTTTACATGGAGTTTTGAACTGAGATAGCAGATTTGTAGAGCAGATCGAAAAATGGGTTGTGTGAAACAATTAGCTCCATACGTTAAGTAATTTCGACACAGGACTAGTGGCCCCTTTTAAAAGAAGTTTCATTTCCCCGAAACTAGTTTCGGATTCCCACAACGGTTGTTCACGTTACACGCAGCCTGCGTATATATGTCTCAAGTCCGTCGTTATTGTGTGCAATAGTTTCCATATCCAAGCTATACCATATGCATGACGTCATAATTGTCACCCAATTTGTGTTATGGCCATGAAGGAGAAAAGAGAAACATGCTCATTTTTCGACGTACATCCATCTATCGTCCAAACAAATGCCATATTTGCTTTTCAGCTCGAAATACCCCGTATAGCACAATTTCAAGACAACTTTCAAAGTGGCCTTTAACCCTATTTGTAACGGGGGCGGATTCCGCGCCCCTCATGTTTTTCGCAGATATCTCCAGAATGGCTGGGAGCAGGCCCATTAAATTTTGGGCCTTTTCATAGAATTGAATACCGCATTTAGAGTCAAAATTTTGAGTTCCTAACCTGAACAGAGGCGGTTTCAGGGCACAGTTTTCGGTGGGTTCGGAGGCGACATTTGGCGATAATACGGAAATGCGATCTTCACGGTTTCTTCCTAACTGCCTCAAGTATGAAGGAGTTACATCGGTTTACGGTGATTGCAACAAGTGCAAACTAGTTGATGTTAATGAAAAATCATAAATATTGCATGGCAGAGGCGGTTTCAGGGGCTTGAAAAGGGGGGGGGGGGGTTTCCAGGAAGTATTCAATGCTTGGCGGGAAGCCAACAGAGCAATGTAAGGGGCATTTATAGCTATCAAGATGTAAAAGATAGCTTCTGCTTCCATTATTTGCATAATTTATTACATATAGAGTTTCAGGGGCGTGTTCAGGCACATGAAAAGAGGGGTGACTGGCATGGTGATGACGATATGCCAGCGATAACGGCGCAATAGACGTTTAGCTTATAATGATATATGCACATATGAGGCCAGAAAAGGGAATAAAGTCATTTTTTGCAGAAGCGCGCTCAGGAATGGAAGAAAGGGGGTCAAGGAAACTAAGAGGATCGACGTGCAATGACATACCATACTGCAGTTTTCGGATGAAACACGCACCACAGGCTACTCTACTAGCGATTATAAGATAATAGGCGAGTCCAGATAGGGTAAAAAGGGGGTAAGCAATGTTAAGGTCTTGCGCCGCCCCAGTTTGGATCCTGGATACGCCCATGATGAAGTAAAACATGCAAAAGGGAACTATCTACGATCAGTAACATATTTATAGTGTTGGGTAGCAACTTGTCTGCGGTTAACATTTTTTTCCCAATTTGACCTCCCTTTTTCACTAACCTGGTACCGCCTATGGCAAAAATATGATTTATACCTGTTTTGTCTAATGTCACAATCACATACCATTTCATTTATCAAAAAAACAACATACAAATGTTTTTATTACGCATTTACTTCACCCCCATATTTAGTGACCTGCATACGCCTATGATTTTTGAATTTTGAAACGTCACCGTCATATATAAATTTCCAATTCAATCTCTATCGATTCCTATTAGTTGTGTTAAAATCGGTTGATAAACATGAAGGCTATGTTGGATCAAAAATACCACTAAAATGTGTAGTTTTTGCCCCCCTGTTGCCCCCTATCCAAAATGTATATTTTTTATTATTTAGAAATGTAGATCGTCTTGAGGGGAACCAAACACCGTTTCATTTTTGAAAATCGGACGAGTAGATCTCGAGATCTCCGGGGGGGGGGGGGGGTGGCGGAGGAATCCGCCCCCCCTTGTTACAAATAGGGGTAGCCAGGAGCCTGTTACAAATAGGGTTAAGTGGCAAAACAGCTAAACACCCTGAAGTGATAGCTCCATATGTTAGGTTAACCAAATGGACCAAATTTGACATGGGTCGGTAAAATTTGTTCCCCATCGTAAACCAAATTGACCAAATCTGACCCCCAATACCTTTTTCAAAGACCTGTAATTCCTTGCGTATGCATGCTACCTGACTTTCGTCTCTGGGCAAGTTATTAAGAAAAGATGGATCCTTCATTTAAGACCAAGAAATCAAGTCAAACCTAGCTATAAAGTTGAAAAAAAAATGCCGTCAAAGTGGAGGGAAAACAGACTTTTGGGGTAGATTTGGTCCATTTGGTTTACAGGTTTTCGTAAACCTAATGGACCAAATCTACCCTAAGTGATGTAATCGTTATTTATAGCGGAACTATATAAATTATCTTGAATATAATAGCACATGTATGTTACTTCGGGTTAGGGGCTCTTGTTGTCCAAAACTAACCTAGGTTTGATCTATATTTTCATTTTTTTCTTCTCTCTTTCTTTTCTCGTTATTTGTTGATAAAACATGAAAAAACAGCAGCATTACCTACCTAACCGAGTGTACGACTTACCATCTTAAATTAACCTAGACTAGACTTGAATAAAGGACACAAAACGTGTTTAAGTTTGGGTTACTATGACGTCATACAATAACGTTATAAAATGTTTTAAACTGCCTATTTGAAATTCTAAGCACGTGTACACATCGCTCTCAAAAATTAACCTAGGTTTGACAAATAGTAACGACCCTAGAGGTGTCCTAAATATTAAGGCATTCAACAAAATTCAATTATGATAACATAAGTTATTTTCAAAAATATGTTTTTTTTCTCCAAAAGTCCGAAATCTCATTCATCTAAAACTGGTAACCGTTTGGTTCTATAAATTTTAGTTTTTGAGTGAAAATCGAAAATCGAAAAAATCGAAAAATTTGAATTTGAACTTAAAATTAAGCAATTAAAACTTTAAGTTCATCATGTAGAGTAGGTAAATCAATTGCCTATCCAAAACTGAAATCGGTTTGGTTCTATTGGTTTTGGTGTTTAAGTTATAGGCATTCCCGTCTACCATTGCATTATTTGCAGGACTTAGAGAACAAAATTGAAGAAGAAGAAATTTTTTTTTTCCCTTATTTATTATATCAAAATTGCCTTCGTTAACACTAAAACATAAAGAAAACGAAGCCATTTAAAAATAAAAAAAAATAAAAAAAATCGAAAAAGAAGTATCACTTTTTACCAAAAAACTATTTCTTTCCAAAGAAGAGGGTTAATTTGATACATTTCCATATTACTTAAGTACACACCAATATGAAAAAGGTAACCATTTCTGAAAATACTTAATACTTCTGACGTCATTGTTAAAAAACTGAATAAATTGACAAAAAAAAGTATATCAAGTGATAAAAGGTCGAAAAAATATGATTTAAGGGTCTACTTTTCTGTAAAATGATGCCTTCATTCTTGTTCACCCTAACTGTTTAAAAACAAATCTTGAATTGTTAACACCAGGTGGCATCACTTAACGTTTTACTAAAAAATTGGAACAAATACTTTTAATCAATTTTTTTTTTTAAAACAAAAAAGATGTTCATAGGAAATTGAATGGGCTATCATTTAGTTTGAATGAACTTTTCGCTCAGACAAAAATTTTACCTAAACAAAATTGAAATAAAACTTTTCTTAAATTTTGTGCTTAAAATTAAGTAAAATTAAGTAAAAACAAATTTATTTATTTATTTATTTGCAAGTCCTAGATCTTGTTCATCTAAAACTGGTAACTGTTTGGCTCTATGCATCTTATTTTTTAAGTGACAAGTATTCACACTTAATTTGTAATTGTACTTAAAGTTAAGCAATTACAAAATTAAGTACATCATATATCGTAGGCTCAACTATTGGCTATCAAAAACTGAAACCGGTTTGGTTTTATTTCATTTTGTTTTTTAAGTTATAGGCATTGCCAACTACCATTAAGTTGTTCTCACTTTTAAAAAATTTATGCTTAAAGTTAAGTCTTTTTAAAATAATTTGTTTTTTTTATTTGATAGTCCTTTATCACATTCATCTAATACTTATAACCGTTTGGCTCTATACATTTTATTTTTTAAGTGAAAAGCATTCAAACTTAATTTTTAATTGTACTTAAAGTTAAGCAATTTAAAAATTAAGTACATCATGTAACGTAGGTCCAACTATTGGCTATCCAAAACCGAAATCGGTTGGTTTCTATATATTTTGGTTTTTAAGTTATAGGCATTCCCGTCTACCATAACATTGTTTCGAGGTCTTGGAGCTATTTTTGTGGAAGTAAAAAAAAAAAATTCCTTGTTTATTATTACAAAATTACCTTCGGTTACCCCTAGCAATATAGAAAACCAAGCTATTTTTTCAAAATAAAATTTTCAAATTTTCAAAAAAAGGTATCTCTTTTTGCGAAAAACAGATTTCTTTCAAAAAGCGAGTATGAAAAAATACATATTCACATCCGGTATGTCATGACAAACAAGATTCTGTTTACTATTTCTTTAAATACTTAATATTTCTCAAGTTATTGTTAAAAAAAAAGATTAAATTGACATTCAAAAAATCTCGAGTCATTTTTCTCGAAAAAGAAAGATTAAAGGGTCTCCTTACTTGTAAAATGATTCCCCATTCATACCGGTTCCAAATATAATTTTGTTTTTAAGATTCTTCAAATATTGAACAAAATATGAGTATAAACGTTGAAGAAAATGATGAAATTGACCGCAAAATTTCTCAAAACGCGAAACTCATTAACTCAAAAAGTAAGACCGGAAGAGGCAAATAAAAACATAGATTCTTGTTCCGCTCGCCTAGTTCTACAACATCCATCTGTCGGAACTAAAACAAAACTTTCCGAAAAAAAGTTATGGATATATATTTTTGGTGATGGATAACTCAAAAATAAAACAACATATTTCGAATCCGAAAAGAAATTCAGCATGGTCATAGTGTTTTACATTTTAATCATATTTTTAATTATGAAAAAATGCATAACTTTTTTTGGGTGAATATTCAGATTATTCATCAATTTGATAATTAAGTACCCCATATCTTCAAAACCTCTGTACTGATTTTTGATTTGTTGTTTTGATAACATTTGGCGTAAGACGGTCTTTCTTATCCTTGAACACATTTTTCTAAAAAAATGCATATTGAAAAACCTAAAATTTAAAAACATCATTTTTTAAAAAAATTCACATTTTTAACTTCAAAATATGGTTTTGATTAAAATTCAGAATTGCCAAAAGATGGGGTTCGTTACGCCGCATCTTTATTTCCTGTTTGATTATAAAAGTTTTCCAAAACAAAAAAGTTACGTTCCAAAAACTTGTGCAAAAAACATGTTTTTCTAAGTAGCCCACCAGCTAAAAAAAAAATTGTGAAAGATTTCCGCACCTTATGTACAAAGCCCCATTCATGCTTAACACAAATATATGCTTTGTTTAAATATTCGATCAATAATAAGCAAATTGCGAGCAGAATAAGGACACTAAAATCCAAAAAAACAAAACATCAAAAAGTAAAATGTGTGTAACTTTTTAAAAACTAGGTTTGATTAAAAACGTCAACGGATTCGTGTTCTACTCGACGAGAGCGATCGGAAACTGTTCTCTGAACGTCAAAAATGTTGTTAGATTGGGAGTTATCGAATAATCCATTTTCGGAGGGTAGATTTGGTCCATTTGGTTAACTCGAGGGGTGTCAAATTTGGTCCCTTAGGTTAATTTTCAAACGGAAACTTTAATAACTTCCTAAGTTTTTAATGGATTTAAAAACTATTAAGTGCACTGGGCTTACAGTCAAATTCCCTTCCCTTTTTTTGAAAACCAGAAAAGATATAGTTATAAATAAAGAGTTTAGACTTTTGTTCAAGTAGGAAAGTACAGTTGGGGTAGGATCATAGTGTCTTACAGGACACTTACGAATAAGTCAACTATTTCTTAAACCATACTTCTGATCTTTTAACAAAAGTAAGGTCTCTTAATTTGGATTCAACCTAGCCCGCAACTTACCCTGTAGCTTTTTCAGGGATCAAACCTAGCTATTTTCTAGGCTAGACTGCAATATGTACCCGAAAGTTCCATGCCCCGACATTTTGGGTCATAAAAACTTAATTTGAAATAATTTCGTTATTTTCCCAATTAGGAATACACCAAAAAATGTTCAGGCAAGGCGTCCCTGATTGGGTAAAATATCGTACAATTAATATTTAAGGAATTACAGCCTTCCAAACAGGGGACCAAATTTGACATAAAACGTGTCAAATTTGGTCTCCAAAGGGGTAGATTTGATCCATTTGGTTAGTTAGGTTAGGTTAGGTTAGGTTAGGTTAGGTTAGGTTAGGTTAGGTTAGGTTAGGTTAGGTTAGGTTAGGTTAGGTTAGGTTAGGTTAGGTTAGGTTAGGTTAGGTTAGGTACCGAAAACCTAATCACTAAAATCATCATGCCCAGATCAATGCACACCCAGCTAAAACACGAAGGAAATAAACGGGCTCCTACGGTTCCCATGGCTCAGCAGAAGCGAACATTTCTCCCGCCAGCAGGCAAGGCTACCTACCGCCAGGGCGCACAGCCCGGCGCAGCCGGGCGGTCGGCTGAGACCCCGCGGGCGGCGGCGGCGGCACTGACAATGGCGGGTTCCACTGTACACCATTCCACCGTGTCCCAGGGACGTCGCTCAACTAGCGTTTCGTAGCACCACTGGCTATGGTGAGACATCTACCGGGCGATATTTGAACCAATAGTTCCCGGAAGATAGATGTCCTCGGTGTTCTATTTTTGGAGGTCGCAAGCTTTGGCTGCCACTACTTTGTATGTGGCTGGATACCACGATTTTAGCTGCTGCTAGCTTGGATGATGATGATGTCCCCTACCCGGGCGAAATTTGGATATCGCAAGCGTTGGATGGTGCTGTTTTGGATGGTACAAGCATTGAATGCTACAACTTTGAACGCTTCCATATACACCCGCGGATATAGGTAGCAAAACAATGGGAGAAAATATGCATTTGTAGATTCTTGCCCTGAGACGTTGTTTGAACGC
Source organism: Chirona hameri (assembly GCA_036785665.1). Lineage (NCBI taxonomy): Eukaryota > Metazoa > Arthropoda > Thecostraca > Balanomorpha > Balanidae > Chirona > Chirona hameri. Next base: position 31,247 of record JAXIVJ010007778.1, read on the forward strand.
AATGTTTTCATGTTGTTGGATTTCGCCACCTAATTGTATGCTCTAACATACACTCTTTTTTAAAGTTTGGGGAAATTAACCCAATGGCGTCCTCAGGCAATTCCAAAGGGGTATCTAAAGATGTCACTATAATATTTTTTGCCGCTTTGATTTCTGTTTTAGATGCTTATAATTATATGTGTATGCATGATAAAGTAAATTATGGCAGTTTTTGATTTGTGCAGTGGCATGCTCAGGAGTGGAAGGGGAGGGGAATTGAGCCTTGTCTTGTGTTATCTTTATCTTTGCCTATGTATATATTTTGTCTGTAGTGTCACGCCATGGATCCTCAATTCCCCCTAATTTCATCCCTGGGACTGCCTATTCCCAAAATACAATTGTGATCCATGCAGATGATGTTGCATGAAATTACCCACTGCAAAATAACGTCTAGGGGCACTAAACACAATGTGTGTGAACGGAGTAAAACACATGACCCCAAAATATGTCTCTGGAGTCGTCCTTGGGAAAACGAAAAAAAAAATATATGAAACGTGTGCAAGGCATTGCTAAAACAGATCACCAAGTTTCAAGTTGATATCTTTGGCTATGTAGTTACACGTCGTTACACTACTCCCCCCTAATTTCATCCCTGGAGCCGCCCGTAACATTGGGCCATGCGCTTGCCACCCCTGGAACTGCCTATACCACACAATACAATTGTGATCCATGCAGATGATATTACACGAGATAGTCCACCGCGAAATAACGTTTTCAGTTACTAAACACGATGTGTGTGTACACTTGCCCCCAAAAACCTTTTCCTGGAATCGCCCGTGGGAAACCCAAAATTATTTTTCTTAAAAATAACACAAGGTGTGCAAAGAACAGCTAAGAAGGTTCACGAAGTTCAACATTTTTATCTTTCAGATTTTGATGAAGTACCAGTGACCCAAAATACCTCCCAAAATACGTCCCTGAAGGCGCCCATGCGAAATCCAAAAATTTGAAAACATGTTCAACATGTCTACAGAAAGCAATAAGGAAAGGTGTGAAAGTCGTAGGCTAGTATCTACAACGGTTAGAGAATGGGAACTGCAGGGGTAGTAAAAGTGCTTTGAGTGGCCCCGACCAAAAGTGGCACATACAAAAGTGGCACATACAAAAATGACCCCAGCACAGCTGGGGTCATTTTTTTACTTTTTTGTCTAACCACCACCCATTAATAGGTGACCAGGAGTGCCCCCGCCCTCGATCCCAACGACGCACGACACCTTAAGTTAACACCAGAGAACAAAAGAGAAAATGTCGCGGCACTCCCAGCTAAGAAATGGAAATAAACATAAAAAAGCATATAAAGAGAGGTAGTTCGCAGGGGCTCCGCCACGCCTTTGAAATGGGGGGGGGGGATCGAGCCGAGTAGTCGCCGTCAGCGAAAAGTTGTTGACCGGGGGGGGGGGGGGGGTTGGAGCGTTAGCGAAAAGTTACTGACGGGGGGAGGATTGAGCGTTAGCAAAAAGGTTGTTCAGCGGGGGAGGGGGGGGGGGGGGGTTGGAACGTCAGCGAAAGCTTGTTGAACAGGGGAGAGGTAACAAATAAACAAAGACGGTCCAATGGGGTTAATATCAGCGCCATGGCTTCCCCAAACGACTGAAATCGGCAAAAAAAATGATGCATTTGATGTCTGTAAAACAAAATATAAGGAATAGGTACAAAGTAGTTTGTTTTAAAGCAGTTCTCAAAAATAAACAGTCACATGAGTTTTGCCTTGCGTCGTACGGCGCCTCAAACCAAAGTTTTTTGCCGAGCCTACGACCGACCATTTTTTTATATAGTTTTGTTTTGTGTTATAAATGTTTTGATGGGATATATTTCCGAGATCAGGACCCACCCTAAGCTAAGCTTGTTGGGCGGGCCCTGACCCCGCCATCCGATCGCGCAATGTCAGTCACCGGCAGAATTTAGAAGCGAAAGTTTAACGTCCTCTAACGACTGAGGACGGTCCGCTCAGCTCTCTGGCTTCACCTGACCTTGAACACGGCCGCTGCCACCGGCCGCAGGTCATCTCCGCCAGGAGCAAATAGCGAGCGCTGAAGCGTCTCGAACCCACCTTGCCAGGGTGGGTCAAATCTGTAGTGGGCCTGAGGTCCCCTCTCAGGTAGATCAAAGGCAAGCCGACCTCGGTTACCCTCCAGCAGACTTGTGCCTGATTCCGCAAAGACAAGCCGACCTCGGTTACCCTCCAGCAGACTTGTGCCTGATTCCGCTTCAGCGGAATCGAGTCCGAATCCGATTCCAATATATACTTTATTAGAGGAATCGATTCGAATCCGTTTCCAGGGCACTTCAAAAACTTGATTCCGAATCCGATTCCATTGATTCCAATTTTATTACACTGGCTGCCTCAAAAATGTCCGATCATTCTTACATTTTGTACAAATGGCACGAATGGCACGAATGACACGAATCGACATATTCAATATATTACACAGCTATATTTAATATGGCTATTTTGATATACAAAAAATACAATAATTTCATGAAGTTTGTTAAAAAAAACTGGCCTGTGCTGCAAAATTGTGATAGTTCAAAAATTGTAAAGTCTAACGAAGGGTCAAAACGATATATAATATCTAGACTTACCTATAGCCAAGGTGCATGGACATATTTCAAGCTGCTCTTTGTAATATGATAGGTACATGGGGAAATCAATGCCTTGAAAGATATAATATTATGGCATATACGGTACAATACATATACCTAACATTGTCATAAGTGAATTACATTGTACCTATGTTTCCACTTAAAAGTAGAATTACTGAGCATGTTTTGACTCTCATTAGGCAACAAATCATCGCCTAGCTTTGCTTCAGCTATTCATGCTCAACAGAACAAATTTCCTTCAGGGAAGAGTGATGTTCGATGATGAAGAGTGAATTTATGGCCAGAGTGATGTTTTTTTCCGAAAATAAAACGGAATCGCTTGAAATAGCCATCGATTCCGATTCCGATTCAATAATTTCCTTAACCCGCGAGTCACCGGAGTTTTTTTTTAGCCCCTCCCTTAGGAATATTAAAAATATCTCAACAACTAATGCGGATATCAACGCCAAACTTTCAGTACCTCTTCAAGCATCATTTTACACCTTTTGTGCAAAAATGAAGCAATTTCGTCGGATTTTTTAAAAAGATATAGTGAATTTAGTGACGTCACTAAACACGATTTTGACACAAAAATCAGCTAAAATTTGCCAGGCCGTACAAATGCCACATTTGAAGCAAAATGCAATCAAAATACGCTAAAAGGTAGAAAATTGCAAGGGCTACAAACCAGCTATCTCGAAATTTCGAAAATGTTGGTTTTTGATCCAAAATGTTAAAAAAAAATGTTTTTTTAATGCCCACAAAATCAAATTTTTCAAAGATATTTAAAAAAACGGAATATATGTCAGATAACGACACATGGGCAACTACCATACCAAATTTCAAAACGATATCATCTTTTTTGACTGATATGGCATATAAAGTATGAGTAAATCATGACGTCATATTTTGAAATTGCGTTTTTGGGCTTTTATTGACCAGATACAGATAAATAAATGCCAGCACTGTATTTTTTTTTGGATACAACTGATATAGGAACATGCTTTTTCATTTAGATTGATAAATTTCAAATTTTGACCTTCAGTGACCTGAACTTGACCTGAACTTGGCAATAACCTCACGTAAATTAAGTCAGGTGGTAAAATGACTATCACTATCGAATTATACGCGTAAAAGCATCCATAAAACATGTGCTGCATGACTTTCGTAGATATTTTGTGTGTAGTGACCTTTTGTGACCTAACCTTGACCTTGATCTTTTCCAACAATCTCACTTTAGCTCATGTGGGATATGTATCATACCTTTGACATCGCTTTGGGTGATCATAGGCGCAATCGAAGGCCATGGATGGCAAGTATTGTCCATAAACTCAAATACCTCGATTTTGACGTTTGACTTGACCGTGACCTGATATGTGTCCTTAATTTGAATTTGTTAAGTGTGCGTTAGGTTTATCTCATTAAGCGCTTTTGAATGCCGTCTTGCGCGTCCCACTGCGATCATTGGTTATGAAGATACCAGGAGGGAGGACTACTACTACTCTACTACTACTCTAATGGACTACTCTAATGCTAGCCTCTAAACTTCGATCTCAATCTAAAAATAACAACACAAAATGCTATATTCTTTTTTCTCAGGCCAAGCTACGTGCTTCCTCAGATCGACTAGGGCTTTCTCAGTGACGTCCAGAGGGTCCACCCTGGCTTCCAGAGGGCCAACTTTGGCATCCAGAGAGCCCACTCTGGCCACCCCCTAGAGGACACAATCTGGATTCCATAGGGTCACCATGGTCTCCGGAGGACCTACCCTGGCCGGCCTTTTGAAGGCCCACTCTGGCTTCTAGATGGCTCACTATGACCTTCAGAGGGCTCACTCTGACTCAGAGGGCCCACTCTGGCCTCCAGAGGGTCCAATCTGACATTCAGAGGGTCCAATCTGACATTCAGAGGGTCATTCCTGGCCTCCGGGGGCCAACCCTGTCCTCCAGAGGGCCTACTCTCTGTCTTCTCTGGCCTCCAAAGAGCCCACTCTGGTCTCAGATGGCCCACTCTGGTCTCAGATAGCTCACTCTGGCCTCCAGGGGGCCACCCTGGCCTCCATAAGACCCACTCTGGCCTCCATAGGGCCCACCCTGGACTCCATAGAGCCCACTCAAGCATTTAAATAGCCCACTCTGCTCCTTGCCTACCTCCAGAGGGCCCATGCTCGCCTCCATCCAGAGGGCCCACTCTGATCTCCGGATCAGCAGCGGCGCCACCGGGAGGGAGGGGGGGGGGGGCAGGAGGGGCAGTCGCCCCCCCCCCCCCTGTCGTCGGGCAGGGGTGTCTATGGAGGTCAGAGGTGCCCCTGAAGTCCAGAAGCGGCCCTCTGGAAGCCAGAGGGGAGGTGCGAGGAGCCCTATGGAGGTCAAAGGCCCCTTCTCAAATGGAGGCCCCTCTCAAATGGAGGCCCCCTAAATTTTGACTGCCCCCTGACAAAAATTCGTGGCGCCGCCCGTGCTCCGGATGGCCTACTGTGACTTCCGGAGGGCCCATCCTGTCCTCCAGATGGCCTACCTTGTCCGCCAGAGGGCCCACTCTGGCCTACTTTGGGCCCACTGTGGCCTCCAGAGGGCCCACTGTGGCCTCCAGAGGGCCCACTCTGGCCTCCTGATGGCACACTCTGACCTCCAGAGCTGTCACTCTACTTAGCCGTTCCAGCGTTTTTTTTAGGCGATTCATTTCCGACTCAAAAACAATTTCTTTAGGTGAAGATAAATACATTTAGTCGGTGCACTCCTTGATTCATAATTGATTTACCATTTTAGTCTGTAAAGATCCGACCCGTACAGTATCCCTTGAAATGAAAAAAAACGAAGCACACAAACCTAAAGTGGTAACGTCTATCTATCGTCTATATTGTCTTATAACGTATATCGCGGTTAATCTCACATCTCACAAACTACGCTTCGACGTGAATAATGGTTATGCCAGAACGGTAAAAACTTTTTTGGGGGAGGGCAAATCTCTCCAAAATTACACAATTCATCTCACTCATCGAATTTCGATTCTTCATACATCAATAGGTGATTTAAACAAAACTTCCTTAGTAAAAGTTGCGTAGATTTTCGCTTAACTTAGGAAATGCTTCATGTTTTGGTCGACTTCAGGCGTTTTGGGGGGCTTGGCCCTTCCAACCCCCTTGGATAAACGCCAGTGGCCAGAAAAACATTGGGTGGAGAGCACCTTTGGGGGGGGGGGGCTGAACTCAACATTGTGGGGCGGGTGGGCGAGGGCCACCCCAAAAGTATATAAATCGACACCTATGAGTACAACTGAACACTGATTTCTAGTTGTTTGTCAGGGAAAATGGGGGGGGGGGATTATCCCCCTGGCTCAAGAATGGGGGACACGTCTCCCCCCCCCCCGTGGCGGAGCCCATGGTAGTTTGGGTGTTAGATGTGGTGATATAAAAGAAGGCGGAAAGTAGTCATTGTTGAAAACAGCAAATGACTGCCCCCAACTACGTCCCAGGATATCATCCTCACTCATCCTCATCCAGGACAGGATGAGGATGGATTCATTCACTCTCATCCTCATCCAGGACAGAATGAGGATGGATTCATTCACTGTGTTGGTAAAGGGGATACCAGTCATACAGGGCGGAGGCCAAAGTCTGGTCAATTTTCAAGCGTTTCTTGCTGGTGCTTCGTGGACCCCACTCAACTAAGCATAGCTTGTTGCCGAGTAGGGACCCCGAAGCCAGCGCCATTGAACGGGTGACCCTACCTATGATCTACTTATATGAAACTCATGAAAAGTAAACGCATTTGACTAACTTGGACTATGTATATGTATATATGTATGATACCATCAACTATGTATGCATATGCATATGCATACATATGTGATACCATCAATAATTATATATACTATTATGTTCTTGTACTATTATGTATACTATTATGTTGTTCTACAATTAATACAATTCTATAAATAATACAATTACATATGTATTTGATCAGTGGTCGAATGAAACTAGTGAAGATTCTGAAGGAAGTACTCCTTAGTGATTTTCTTCATTCGAAATTTAGATAAGTCATAAACATCATTCCTCACATCCTACTCAGCCCGACACTGATTCCGCAGCAGGTAGGATTTCAAATTTGACTTCAGCGTTGATAATTTGATATTATTTGCTAAGTTACATGGCTGTTGTTGGGAGTTCCATGTCTCTGGAATGAAAAATCTTGCAGTGTGTTTCAAGGACGGATCCAGGGGGGGGGCGACCCCCCCCCCCCCCCCCCCAAAGCCTGTTCAAGGGGCGGGGGGGGCAAACTATGTTTTGCCCCCTCCCAAGACGTGAGGTCTTGGGAGGGGGGGGGGGGTTGCGTTTTTAGAACGGTACTGGGCATCCCAAAATTGCAGCAGTCAGAATCAAGCTAGCCACAGTCAAAAACTGTAAAATTTCGCGCCGCTTCGCGGCATGACACAAGTTTCGCAATTGCATATACAAATTTGGAAAATTGCCAAATGAATTTCATTAAGTGTCTTGCAGAGGCTCTCCTTGGTAGTAATTGCTGGCCCCAGGGCCAACTCTCTTCATAAAATATTAACTTTAAAGCGGGCTACATGTTTAGCTAGTCTGCCGAGTTCCGAAAAAGGCGACGCGAACGCAAAGACGCGGCCATCGGCACCCGGAAGCTGCTCCAGCGGTGCCCAACTTGCTGGCCCGAAGAGCTAATAGTGGGGACCAGGCCAGGCCTATCTCCCCAAGCCATCTCCCCAAGCCATCTCCCCCAGGCTCCTCCAGATCCACAGGGACCATTTATGCGCGGAAATGTCGTTCTGCCTCTTGCTGCTTTCAAACCATTGCACTGTTACCAGTTGTTTGTCACAGTTCGTTACATATGTAATACAGTTAGTATTATCATATGTACTATTGAGCGCTGACTACCACCGGTCATCGTGATTTACTATCCGATGCAAATGTATATGAAAAACTACATTCATTTCAATATTTGTCATCATACCGAGATGTGCAACCAGGAATAGAGGTCTTGGCTCCACTCACGGTCTGGTTCCAATTTTGTTTTCCAGGACCTTTTTTTTGTACGCCGCTTCGCGGCGTCACATCGGTAGTCATCGTCATAACGAAGCCATAGTCATCGTCTTCGGTTCATTGCAACGCTGAATTGAATGAATAGCATTTTTAGCTTCTTATCCTTTACAAGGCCCACCGCCTATATTTCTGGGTTTTATCAGGCAAACCCGTACAAATTTCGTGCCGCTTCGCGGCGCTAACTAACAAGTACCCACCTACTATAACATGCAAATCCACATTAAAAATGCTTCAAAGGCTTAAATACACGCATAACAAATTCGGGTACATTTTGTTCGTCATTTCCGCCGACCCCCCCCCCTCCCTCAACACACACACACACACACACACACACACACACACACACACACACACACACACACACACACACACACACACACACACACACACACACACACACACACACACACACACACACACACACACACACACACACACACACACACACACACACACACACACACACACACACACACACACACACACACACACACACACACACACACACACACACACACACACACACACACACACACACACACACACACACACACACACACACACACACACACACACACACACACACACACACACACACACACACACACACACACACACACACACACACACACACACACACACACACACACACACACACACACACACACACACACACACACACACACACACACACACACACACACGCACGCACGCACGCACGCACGCACGCACGCACGCACGCACGCACGCACGCACGCACGCACGCACGCACGCACGCACGCACGCACGCACGCACGCACGCACGCACGCACGCACGCACGCACGCACGCACGCACGCACGCACGCACGCACGCACGCACGCACGCACGCACGCACGCACACACGCACACACGCACACACGCACACACGCACACACGCACACACGCACACACGCACACACGCACACACGCACACACGCACACACGCACACACGCACACACGCACACACGCACACACGCACACACGCACACACGCACACACGCACACACGCACACACGCACACACGCACACACGCACACACGCACACACGCACACACGCACACACGCACACACGCACACACGCACACACGCACACACGCACACACGCACACACGCACACACGCACACACGCACACACGCACACACGCACACACGCACACACGCACACACGCACACACGCACACACGCACACACGCACACACGCACACACGCACACACGCACACACGCACACACGCACACACGCACACACGCACACACGCACACACGCACACACGCACACACGCACACACGCACACACGCACACACGCACACACGCACACACGCACACACGCACACACGCACACACGCACACACGCACACACGCACACACGCACACACGCACACACGCACACACGCACACACGCACACACGCACACACGCACACACGCACACACGCACACACGCACACACGCACACACGCACACACGCACACACGCACACACGCACACACGCACACACACACACACACACACACTAAATAATTATCGGCGACGCCCCTGCGTACAGCTGACAATTGACATAGTTTTGCTCAGTGTAAGGCAATGTCGGAACAACACAAACTGCAAGCTGATATTTTTCGATATTCCAAAAAATCAAAAACCTAAAAACAAACACTAGAAATAGTGTGGTTACAAAATACAGTGGCCCAAATCCGGGAAGAAATTCGAAATTAGGGGTAGGTAAGGTCCGCTAAAAAACGGATTGCCCCCCCCCCAAAAAAAAAAACGGCCGGCTGAATCCGCCCTTGCATGTATTTGTCAATATTCTGGATAATATTTTGTTTTAAAGCATTACTATAAATCTTAAGTCTGGGTCCGATACCTAACATCATTTTTTTGCCGATCTTCTACTGTCTACAGTGCGACATCCCCAGCGGGGCCACTGGGCGCGACCTGCTGGCGCCCAGCTGGAATGGCGGGCGCGACCTGCCGGCGCCCAGCTGGAGTGGCGGGCGCGACCTGCTGGCGCCCAGCTGGAGTGGCGGGCGCGACCTGCTGGCGCCCAGCTGGAGTGGCGGGCGCGACCTGCCGGCGCCCAGCTGGAATGGCGGGCGCGACCTGCTGGCGCCCAGCTGTAGTGGCGGGCGGGACATGCCGGCACCCAGCTTGAGTGGCGGGCACGACCTGCTGGCGCCCAGCTGGAGTGGCGGGGCGACCTGCTGGCGCCCAGCTGGAGTGGCGGGCGCGACCTGCTGGCGCCCAGCTGGAGTGGCGGGGGCGACCTGCTGGCGCCCAGCTGGAGTGGCGGGCGGGACCTGCTGGCGCCCAGCTGTAGTGGCGGGCGGGACATGCCGGCGCCCAGCTTGAGTGGCGGGCACGACCTGCTGGCGCCCAGCTGTAGTGGCGGGCGCGACCTGCTGGCGCCCAGCTGGAGTGGCGGGCGCGACCTGCTGGCGCCCAGCTAGAGTGGCGGGCGCGACCTGCTGGCGCCCAGCTGGAGTGGCGGGCGCGACCTGCTGGCGCCCAGCTGGAGTGGCGGGGGCGACCTGCTGGCGCCCAGCTGGAGTGGCGGGCGCGACCTGCTGGCGCTCAGCTGTGTATAGTGTGGGGATGGGGAGGGACGAGTGATGTAGAGTGTGGAAAGGGGGAGAGACGAGTGATGTAGAGTGTGGGGAGTGGAGGGACGAGTGATGTTGAGTGTGGGGAGGGGGAGGGATGAGTGATGTAGAGTGTGGTGAGGGGAGGGACGAGTGATGCAGAGTGTGGGGAGGGGAGGGACGAGTGATGTAGAGTGTGGGAGGGGGAGGTACGAGTGGTGTGGAGTGTGGACAGGGGAGGGACAAGTGATGTAGAGTGTGGGGAGGGGGCGGGACGAGTGATGCAGAATGGGGGGAGGGGGCGGGACGAGTGATGTAGAATGTGGGGAGGGGGGACGAGTGCTGTAGAATGTGGAGAGGGGAGGGACGAGTGATGTAGAGTGTGGGGAGGGGCGGGACGAGTGATGTATAATGTGGGGAGTGGAGGGACGAGTGATGTAGAGTGTGGGGAGGAGGCGGGACGAGTGATGTAGAGTGTGGGGAGGGGCGGGACGAGTGATGTATAGTGTGGGGAGGGGAGGGACGAGTGATGTAGAGTGTGGGGAGGGGGCGGGACGAGTGATGTAGAATGTGGGGATGGGAGGGACGAGTGATGTAGAGTGTGGGGAGGGGGCGGGACGAGTGATGTAGAGGAGTGAGGGGAGGGACGAGTGATGTAGAGTGTGGGGAGGGGGCGGGACGAGTGATGTAGAGTGTGGGGAGGGGAGGGACGAGTGATGTAGAGTGTGGGGAGGGGCGGGACGAGTGATGTAGAGTGTGGGGAGGGGAGGGACGAGTGATGTAGAGTGTGGGGAGGGGAGGGACGAGTGATGTAGAGTGTGGGGAGTGGAGGGACGAGTGATGTAGAGTGTGGGGAGGGGAGGGTCGAGTGATGTAGAGTGAGGGGAGGGACGAGTGATGTAGAGTGTGGAGAGGGGAGGGACGAGTGATGTAGAGTGTGGGGAGTGGAGGGACGAGTGATGTAGAGTGTGGGAGGGGGCAGGACGAGTGATGTAGAGTGAGGAGAAGGACGAGTGATGTAGAGTGTGGGGAGGAGGCGGGACGAGTGATGTAGAATGTGGGGAGGGGAGGGACGAGTGATGTAGAGTGTGGGGAGGGGAGGGACGAGTGATGTAGAGTGTGGGGAGGAGGCGGGACGAGTGATGTAGAGAGGGCGACGAGTGATGTAGAGAGGGAGTGTGGGGAGGGGGCGGGACGAGTTATGTAGAATGTGGAGAGGGGAGGGACGAGTGATGTAGAGTGTGGGGAGGGGAGGGACGAGTGATGTAGAGTGTGTGGAGTGGAGGGACGAGTGATGTAGAGTGTGGGGAGGGGGCAGGACGAGTGATGTAGAGTGAGGGGAGGGACGAGTGATGTAGAGTGTGGGGAGGAGGCGGGACGAGTGATGTAGAACGTGGGGAGGGGAGGGACGAGTGATGTAGAGTGTGGGGAGGGGAGGGACGAGTGATGTAGAGTGTAGGGAGGAGGCGGGACGAGTGATGTAGAATGTGGGGAGGGGAGGGACGAGTGATGTAGAGTGTGGGGAGGGGGAGGGACGAGTGATGTAGAATGTGGGGAGGGGAGGGACGAGTGATGTAGAGTGTGGGGAGGGGAGGGACGAGTGATGTAGAGTGTGGGGAGGGGCGAGACGAGTGATGTAGAGTGTGGGGAGGGGAGGGACGAGTGATGTTGAGTGTGGGAGGGGGCGGGACGAGTGATGTAGAGTGTGAGGAGGGGAGGGACGAGTGATGTAGAGTGTGAGTAGGGGCGGTACGAGTGATGTAGAGTGTGGGGAGGGGAGGGACAAGTGACGTAGAGTGTGGGGAGGGGGCGGGACGAGTGATGTATAATGTGGGGAGGGGAGGGACGAGTGATGTATAGTGTGGGGGGGGGAGGCGAGTGATGTAGAATGTGGGGAGGGGAGGGACGAGTGATGTAGGGTGTGGGGAGGGGGAGGGACGAGTGATGTAGAGTGTGAGGAGGGGGCGGGACGAGTGATGTAGAGTGTGGGGATGGGAGGGATGAGTGATGTAGGGGAGGGACGAGTGATGTAGAGTGGGGGTGGGGGGCGAGTGATGTAGAATGTGGGGAGGGGAGGGACGAGTGATGTAGGGTGTGGGGAGGGGGAGGGACGAGTGATGTAGAGTGTGAGGAGGGGGCGGGACGAGTGATGTAGAGTGTGGGGAGGGGAGGGATGAGTGATGTAGAGTGTGGGGGGACGAGTGTTGTAGAGTGTGGGGAGGGAGGGACGAGTGATGTAGAGTGTGGGGAGGGGCGGGACGAGTGATTTAGAGTGTGGGGAGGGGGCGGGACGAGTGATGTATAATGTGGGGAGGGGAGGGACGAGTGACGTAGAATGTGGGGAGGGGGCGGGACGAGTGATGTATAATGTGGGGAGGGGAGGGACGAGTGATGTAGAGTGTGGGGAGGGGGTGGGACGAGTGATGTAGAGTGTGGGGAGGGGAGGGACGAGTGATGTAGAGTGTGGGGAGGGGCGGGACGAGTGATGTAGAGTGTGGGGAGGGGGCGGGACGAGTGATGTATAATGTGGGGAGGGGAGGGACGAGTGATGTAGAGTGTGGGGAGGGGGCGGGACGAGTGATGTAGAGTGTGGGAGGGGGCAGGACGAGTGATGTAGAGTGAGGCGAGGGACGAGTGATGTAGTGTGGGGAGGAGGCGGGACGAGTGATGTAGAATGTGGGGAGGGGAGGGACGAGTGATGTAGAGTGTGGGGAGGGGAGGGACGAGTGATGTAGAGTGTGGGGAGGAGGCGGGACGAGTGATGTAGAGTGTGGGGAGGGGGCGGGACGAGTTATGTAGAATGTGAAGAGGGGAGGGACGAGTGATATAGAGTGTGGGGAGGGGAGGGACGAGTGATGTAGAGTGTGGGGAGTGGAGGGACGAGTGATGTAGAGTGTGGGGAGGGGGCAGGACGAGTGATGTAGAGTGAGGGGAGGGATGAGTGATGTAGAGTGTGGAGAGGGGGAGGGACGAGTTATATAGAATGTGGGGAGGGGGCGGGACGAGTGATGTATAATGTGGGGAGGGGGAGGGACGAGTGATGTAGAGTGTAGGGAGGAGGCGGGACGAGTGATGCAGAATGTGGGGAGGGGAGGGACGAGTGATGTAGAGTGTGGGGAGGGGGAGGGACGAGTGATATAGAATGTGGGGAGGGGAGGGACGAGTGATGTAGACTGTGGGGAGGGGAGGGACGAGTGATGTAGAGTGTGGGGAGGGGCGGGACGAGTGATGTATAGTGTGGAGAGGGGAGGGACGAGTGATGTTGAGTGTGGGAGGGGGCGGGACGAGTGATGTAGAGTGTGGGGAGGGGAGGGACGAGTGATGTAGAGTGTGAGTAGGGGCGGTACGAGTGATGTAGAGTGTGGGGAGGGGAGGGACGAGTGACGTAGAGTGTGGGGAGGGGGCGGGACGAGTGATGTATAATGTGGGGAGGGGAGGGACGAGTGATGTAGAGTGTGGGGGGGGGGGGGCGGGACGAGTGATGTAGAATGTGGGGAGGGGAGGGACGAGTGATGTAGGGTGTGGGGAGGGGGAGGGACGAGTGATGTAGAGTGTGAGGAGGGGGTGGGACGAGTGATGTAGAGTGTGGGGAGGGGAGGGATGAGTGATGTAGAGTGTGGGGGGACGAGTGATGCAGAGTGTGGGGAGGGGAGGGACGAGTGATGTAGAGTGTGGGGAGGGGCGGGACGAGTGATGTAGAGTGTGGGGAGGGGGCGGGACGAGTGATGTATAATGTGGGGAGGGGAGGGACGAGTGACGTAGAATGTGGGGAGGGTGCGGGACGAGTGATGTATAATGTGGGGAGGGGAGGGACGAGTGATGTAGAGTGTGGGGAGGGGGTGGGACGAGTGATGTAGAGTGTGGGGAGGGGAGGGACGAGTGATGTAGAGTGTGGGGAGGGGGCGGGACGAGTGATGTAGAATGTGGGGAGGGGAGGGACGAGTGATGTAGGGTGTGGGGAGGGGGAGGGACGAGTGATGTAGAGTGTGAGGAGGGGGCGGGACGAGTGATGTATAATGTGGGGAGGGGAGGGACGAGTGACGTAGAATGTGGGGAGGGGGCGGGACGAGTGATGTAGAATGTGGGGAGGGGAGGGACGAGTGATGTAGAGTGTGGGGAGGGGCGGGACGAGTGATGTAGAGTGTGGGGAGGGGGCGGGACGAGTGATGTATAATGGGGGGAGGGGAGGGACGAGTGACGTATAATGTGGGGAGGGGGCGGGACGAGTGATGTATAATGTGGGGAGGGGAGGGACGGGTGATGTAGAGTGTGGGGAGGGGGCGGGACGAGTGATGTAGAGTGTGGGGAGGGGAAGGACGAGTGATGTAGAGTGTGTGGAGGGGAAGGACGAGTGATGTAGAGTGTGGGGAGGGGCGGAACGAGTGATGTAGAGTGTGGGGAGGGGGCGGCACGAGTGATGTAGAGTGTGAGGAGGGGGGACGAGTGATGTAGAGTGTGGTGAGGGGAGGGACGAGTGATGTAGAGTGTGGGGAGGGGAAGGACGAGTGATGTAGAGTGTGGGGAGGGGGCGGGACGAATGATGTAGAGTGTGGGGAGGAGCGGGACGAGTGATGTAGAATGTGGGGAGGGGCGGGACGAGTGATGTAGAATGTGGGGATGGGACGGACGAGTGATGCAGAGTGTGGGGAGGGCGGGACGAGTGATGTAGAGTGTGTGGAGGGGGCGGGACGAGTGATGTAGAGTGTGGGGAGGGGAGGGACGAGTGATGTAGAGTGTGGGGAGGGGAGGGACGAGTGATGTAGAGTGTGGGGAGTGGAGGGACGAGTGATGTAGAGTGTGGGGAGTGGAGGGACGAGTGATGTAGAGTGTGGGGAGGGGAGGGATGATCGATGTAGAGTGTGGGGAGGGTAAAGGCCAAGTGGTCATGTGTGGGAAGGGGTGAGGTATCATGGCGGGGAACAGTGCGGTTTTTGGTCACGAGGAACAATAAAGTACGATACCGAGCTGTGCCGGCACCATGCATCGGGAGAGTCGTGCGCGATTTTCTACCGGTGAAGAAGCGGCCATTAGACGAGAGGCACGGCGCATGTCCTTCAGGTGCAAATCAGTCAGTACAGAACATGTTCTCGCGTCCATGTCACGGCACAGGCCACTTTTTGACTTGCGGTGTCCCAGAACAGAGGAGAACAGACTCAGCAGCGCATTACGGACTTAACTCGCATGGATCCACGGGACTAGATTTCCCGGGTAGAGCCGAGTCGTGTTGCATTCGGGGTTTGGTGAAATACAACCGCCTTGCGAGCTGCTTTATTTCGGTAAACAGGTTCCGGAGTGATTTCGTTGTCAGGGTTCAGTTTGGTGTAGTTCTAGTTTTACGTTTGAGCTGTACCGTTGCGTACATCCGTGTGTCCTTTGTGCTGCGTGTGTAACGTTACGGGTATCGCGTGAACGCCGATATAACAGTGTGTGGAAAATGGAAACGCAGATATCATGACAGTGTGTAGAAAAAGGAAACAACAAAAAACAGCAAAGCAGTTAAAATGCAGCGATTTCATCTGGGAATCAATTGAGCTAGTTTATTCTTATGTTCAGGTGGTCATACAGACGCAGACAGTACCGCCGGCGATACGCATTGATTTAACATCTCGGCCAACTTTCGCAGCTGCATCGGCTACTCGTTCCACAATGGCCATGTGATTTCATTCAAGTGATGTGGTGACGTCACTAACGAATTGTTAGTTGCCTTCTGCCCTCACCTGCCTTCATTGCCTTCACCTCACTTTTACATCAACCTTCACCTCTGCACAGGGTCAGGGAGGAAGGTAGACCCTTCACATACGTACAGAGAGGCGCCGACTCCTTCACAAGTAGTAGGTCTGACTTAACCCTCGCCAGTGCAGCGTCGGATACCTACGTAACTGCAGATTGGAGGGGGGGGGGGGGGGGGGCGGCTAGGTTGGTACGACCCCCCTTGGCGTTTCGCCCCTAATTGAGCTAGATATTCGATTCAAGAACGAGCGTGTTTCTTGTTATGAGAGGAAGCCGTTGATACTCGATTTTAAGGTCCAGGATCATTTGATGACCACTTAGGTCGTGTAGATGTAATTGACCAGGATATCATCACAAATGTGTATGTTCAATTATAATGAATTATAATCAAGCTAAAGTCGTGATTGAAAGTTCAGAACATTCCTTGTCGTTAGTGGAATGCGTTTCGAATAACCCTAGGTTCCTGACCTCTGTCAAAAGTTAAAAGGTCATCTGAGGCCAGTGACCTCGATTGACCTGTAAGAGATAAAAGTGGGACTCATGATTGTGTAAAATCAATGCCAAATTCGAAATCAGCGTCTAAAAATATACTTTAAAAATCACGAGGTCAAAAAAGGTCACCTTAAGTCATCAAAGGTCAGTGACCTCGGTTGACTTCTGTAAGGTCTCAGTGAAAACCGCAAATGTCACCTGCTCACACCTACTCATATGCTCCTTAACAGCAAGCTCTCAGAAAGTGCATAAGATACCAGCAGCAATGCTACAGGACGCCAGTTGCGCTTGACATGACCTGGAAAAACAGGTCATAGGTCACGGGTAATATTTTAAAGAATATGGAAGGAAATATTAAAGATAATAGAGCAGAAGCGAGCGCTCCCCGGGGGGTGAGGGGGGGGGGGGGTGCAGATCAGGGGCGTAGCTTCTCCAGACAAGTGGGGACTGAGCTGGGAAATATCGCTTAAAGTACCATCAAAATCCACAAAAATACAGATTTATCCCCGAATTTGACCCACTTTCTCGTCCAAGTTGAGGGGGGGGGCTGAAACCAAGTGTGGGGGAGGGGGAGGAGCTGAAGCCCCTCAACCGAATAGGAAGCTACACCCCTGGTGCAGAGTGATTATATTCATTTTGTATTTTCAATGTGTTCAAATGTCTTATTTTTTTGGCAATCTTTTACTAAGGAACATATTTGCCTGCTGGTGCACAATATGGCAGCAGTGGCGGATCTACGGTTGGGTAAAATGGGCAATGGCCCCCCAAACGAATAATCGGTAGGCAAACGTATCTTTTTGCCCCCTCCAAAAAAACCGTAAAATCAAGACTTGAAAATCCCGAAACGTCTTGAATCTGAGTAAAATGGTTATTTGTATTTAAAAAAAAACATTTTCAGACAATACATACTGATATGTTTCATGTCTAGCAGCTCTATTGTTGCAGTGAAGTATTTTATTTTGATCCATGCTATCTGGGCCGTAGATTCACATGAAATTGTCAGCTCTATCCGTCAAACGGTTTTCGAGTTTGGCAACTTTGTTGTGCAAACACTTATTTTCAGAGGGCAATATCTCCCATCTAAATCATGCCAGTCATATAAGCCTATATATCATCAGAATCGTCAGGAACAATATATTAATGGCCGAAATTTTTCGAAACCACGCAAATTTTGGATTTTTTACATGTAATCTTAGACCTCAGATCACGTGATTTTATAATGTGGCCTTTTAAAATGCGGATTTTTATTGCCAGAATCGACTTCGATACATTGGCCTTCGATGGTAAGAAAAAATGTTAGGGCTAGGTTTTTCCTCTAAATATATTTTTTTGGGGAAAAAATCATGATCACCAGCACTCCAGCACACCAGCACAGTCTTTGGTAATAACTTTGCACACAATTGTGCTAGAGAGCTTAACTCAACGGCATTATGTAGTGACTAATGTAGTTACTGATGGCCTCTGGAGACTTACCGTGCCTGGGTTGCGTCTGCAGTTCAGCGGGCGGGAGGTGCATCCGACGTGCGGCGCACGTGCACTGCCGGCTGGATTCCTGTTCTCGAGCCGGCGGTGCGGGGTTCGGGTGGGGGAGTTGTGTGGCGGCCGCGGGCGGGGAAGGTTGTGTTCGAGAATACAGATAATTGACATAGTTCGCGGTATCTGACAAGTACAAGCTATTTCGGCATTATGGCAGGACTCGATGTCAAGTTGATACCCGAATTTGATGGATCAGACGGGGCAAATGTCGTGGAATGGATCGAGAAACTGGAGATGGTCTGCACGCTTTCTCGGCGTGACGAAGAGCAGGCGGAGACGCGACAGGAAGTCGTCATACCGTTGAGACTGAAGGGAGGCGCGCTGTCAGTATACCGGCAGTTGCCAGCAGCGGATAAGAAGGATCCAGAGAAGATAAAAGGTGCGTTGAAGAGGGCCTTTGCGTTCGATAAGTTCACGGCTTATGAACGTTTCATGGATCGTAAGCTCGAGGCGGGGGAATCGGTAGATGTTTTCCTCGCGGAGCTCCAGCAGCTCGCGTCCCTGTTCGGGGGGCTCAGCGACGGTGGTCTCTGCTGTGCGTTCGTGGCGGGGCTACCGGGAGCTGTGAAGCAGGTGTTGAAGGCGGGAGCGCGAGTAGATTCGCTTTCCCTGAACGACCTCGCGGACCGGGCCCGCGCCGTGTTACGCGAAGTCAGACGCGGCCGCCATGTTGGCTGGCGCGAGGCGGCCAGTGGCGCCGCCAGGCGGTGGCGGCAGGCGGCGAGGCCCGTGTTTTACCTGCGGGGAGTTCACACACATCGCCCGCGAGTGCCCACGTGACCGACGCTTCGGAGGCCGGCAGCGGCAGCCGGCTGCAGATGGCGGCTCGCGCCCGTCCCCGGCACGCGGAGGTGATCCACCCGCCCTTCAGTGCTACCGTTGTCGGGCATGGGGACATATCGCCGCCCGCTGCCCAAACGGGGAGCGAGAGGAGGCACCTGCGCCGGCCTCCTCTCGGGGCTGAGGGATCTTACTGGCGCGCTACCGGTGAGAGAGTTGGACATCGACGGAGCACGGTGTGCCGTGCTGATTGACTCTGGGTGCACGCGGACGCTAGTGCACGGGTCAGTGTGCCGTCGGTGGCGGAGGCGAACAGTGCACGTGGTGACTGTAAGCGGCCAGCAGCTTGAGTGTGCGGGCACTGGGGACGTTCAGCTCGCTGTGCCAGGCTGCCGGGCAGTGGTGGTGAGCGCCCTGGTGGTCAGGGAAAAACCCCTCGGGTTTGGCGTGATAATGGGGATGGACGCTGTCCAGGCTCTAGGGGGAGTGACTGTCCGCTCGCCCTCTGACGTGCAGTTTGTCTGCGAGGAAGCGAGTACGGCGTGTGTTGCCGCTGCCGATGAGCCGCAGCCGACGGGAGAACTGAAAGTCGAGAAGGAGGACTTCTGCGTGACATTTGACCCGACCCAGCGGCGCTGGGTAGTGTCATGGAAGTGGACCGGGGGCAGCCCGCCGAGTGAGCTGTTCAGCACGGTGGACGAGTACCCGGTGCCGGCGGAGGCGCGCGCCGAGTACGAAGCGGAACTGGACAACTGGATCAAGGATGGCTGGCTGCGAGAGTACGATGAGAGACAGCTGGGTCCGCCCAAGGGATCGATACCGTTGATGGCGGTAGTGCAGAGGACGAAAGTGCGGCCGGTCTTGGATTTTAGATCCTTGAATCGCCATGTGACGGCCTTCACGGCCGACGCGGACGTTTGCGCAGAGCGGTTGCGCAGGTGGCGACAGATGGGGGCTGACGTGGCGCTGCTGGACTTGAAGAAGGCGTTTCTGCAGGTCCACGTAGAGGAGGCTCTCTGGCCGTACCAGACCGTCTGGTTCAGGGGGAAAAGGTTCGCGCTGACTCGGCTCGGCTTCGGACTAAACGTTGCGCCGTCAGTCATGCAGACGGTGCTGGACACGGCCGTGGCACAGGACTCGCGCGTCGCGGCAGCTGTCTCGACGTACGTCGATGACATCCTGGTGGACGAGGCCAAGATGTCTGCCTCTGAAGTGGCCGAGCATCTCCGAGCCTACGGGCTCGAGAGCAAAACCCCGGAGCGAGCAAAGGACGGCGCTCGCATCCTCGGACTGAGGGTCTGGGGGGAGCCGACTGGAGACCTGAGATGGGGCAGAGACAATCAGATCAAGGACGTGACGAAGCCCTTGACGAAGCGAAAGGTGTTCTCCATCTGCGGGCAGCTGACCAGCCACCATCCGGTGTGCGGCTGGCTCCGCCCGGCTGCCTCGTTCGTCAAGCGGTTGGTCAATGAAGTGACGAACGGCTGGGACGATCTCGTCGAGGAGGAGAACGTGCCGCGGCTGGTTGAGGAGCTGATAGCCAGAGTGAAGGCCAACGACCCAGCTAAGGGCCGATGGGACGTGAGTGGCGATGCAGTGATTGTGTTGACTGACGCCAGCTCGCTGGCTTCGGGCGTTGTCGTGGAGCTGCCAGATGGCGGTGTCGTCGAGGACGCGTGCTGGCTGCGCAGTGACGTGTCGGCGCACATCAATATGGCCGAGCTAGACGCGGCCATCTGTGGTGTAAACTTGGCTGTGGCCTGGGGCATGCGCGTCATTGAGCTGCGGACGGACTCGGCGACCGTGCACCGCTGGGTGGATGATGCTCTGACTGGCCGTGCTCGCCTCCGCACCAAAGCGCATGGCGAGATGCTCATCAGACGCCGTGTTGAGATCATCCGCCAGCTGGCCAGCGAGCTCGGACTTGACCTGTCGGTGGTGCTGGTCCGATCGGCGGAGAACCGCGCTGATGTTCTAACGCGTGTGCCTCGAGCGTGGCTCAGCCAGGCTGAGCGTGTGCGAGTGTGTGACGGCTCGACGGTGAACATTCAGCCGGCTGTCCGTGCTGCGTCTGTGGCCGAGCGAGACGCGGGTGCAACGGCTGCGACCGAGCGAGGCGTCGGTGCGAGTGCGGCGTCTGTGGCCGAGCGAGACGCGGGTGCAGCGGCTGTGGCCGAGCATGCAGCAGCTGTGGGTGCAGCGGCTGTGGCCGAGCGAGACCGCCGGTGCGAGTGCGGCGTCTGCGGCCGAGCGAGGCGTGAGTGCAGTGGCCGTGGCCGAGGTGCACGTGAGCGCTGGTCACCCCGGTGTCCGACGAACGTTGTATTTCGCGCGGCGCTATATCGGGCGGACTGTGACGCGAGCTCAGGCGCGGGCCGCGGTGCTGGACTGTGATATGTGTCGCGCGATTGACCCGGCACCCGTGAAGTGGCGTCACGGGACGCTGGACGTACCAGAGACATGGCAGCGACTCGCGATTGACATCACACACTATCACGGCCAGCATTACCTGACCATTGTGGACTGTGGACCGTCCCGTTACAGCTTGTGGCGGCTACTGCGCCGCGAGGACTGCGGTAGCGTTGTTCGGGCGCTTGAGGAGGTGTTCTGTGAGCGGGGGGCGCCTGTTGAGCTTTTGAGCGACAATGGTACTGTGTTCCGCAGCCGCGACTTTAGGACCTTTGCGGTTCGCTGGAATGTGTCGCTGCGGTTCCGAGCTGCTCACGTGCCAAGCGGTAATGGGATTGTCGAGCGCAATCACCGCACAGTGAAGGTCATCGCCGCGAGGAAACGGTGTCCCGTTAACGAGGCAGTGCATTTGTACAACGTGTCGCCTCGTGACGGCGAGGCGGCTGCTAGTAGCCCCGCCAGTCGAATTTACCGTTATACGATCAGAGACTGTGTGCGACCTGAGGGCGATCAGTCCGACTCCGCTGCGCCGGAGTTCGAGCCCGGGTCGGAGGAGCCTGAAGTTCCGACAGTGGGAGGGGACGCATTCGCGGTCGGCGATGCTGTGTGGGTAAGACAGCGCGGCACTCGGTGCTCAGAACGATCAAAACGCGGCACGGTGACAGGTCTGGTCTCACGACAGGTTGTTGACGTGGATGGGGTTCCGCGACATGTAAGGGACCTGCGGCGCTGCGTGCAACAAGCGCCGCCCTGTAACGAGCAAACAGACGTAGATACCGCGGCGCCAATCAGCGCAGATGCCGATGTTCCACTGATTGCTGATGCGCCAATGCCGCAGGCACCGTGCGGGCGCCGTCTCGCGGCGATGAGGCGGCTCTTCACGTGGTTGCGAAGTCGGACGAAGTCAGCTTTGGCCTCGGGCGTGCGTAAGCGGCGCCACGTGTTGCGTGCACTGTCACGCTCTGACATAAGCGCCTGCAGGTCGTGATTGCCCACGAGCCAGGGGCAGTCCGGCTTGGTCACGCGCACCCTCCTGATCGGACAGTGGCGGTCCATCACCACATTCCACTGGTCCATGAACAGGCGCACGCACTCGTTCACGTCGGTGGCGCCATCTACCTGGCTCCACTCCGACGTGAGCAAGTCCAAACAGATGGCGTCCCAGTCGGCTCTCCTCCAGGCGCGGGTGGAGCGCCACTGAGGAGGTCGGCGCACTCTGCCGAGGCGCGCAGTGACGATGACTGGCTGGTGATCGCTGATGGTCTCGCTCAGGATGATGACGTCTGGAGCTGGATCTCGCTGGTCGGTGATGACATGGTCCAGCGCTGATGGTGTTGGCAGTAGGTGGGTGGGCTCGTTCACCAGCTGAACCATGTTCATCTCGGTGACGATGTCCATGTAACGGCCCGTGTTGGGAGCGTCAGCGTCCAGGGCGTTGAAATTGACGTCGCCTAGCAGGAACACGGGCTTGTTGGCGCAGAGGGCGGCGCGCAGCTGGTCCTGCAGCTGCTCCAGGCTGGCTTCCACCGGGCTGTCCGGCGGGCGGTAGACAGACGACGCCCACCGTGGTCGGTCGGCCGCCGCGCCAGCTGGCTGTGGGCCCACAGAGACTCCAGAGGTCCGTCTCCTGACGCGACGCTGGCGGTCTGACTGAGCTGGATCTCGTCTCGGTGGAGGATGCCGACGCCGCCACCACGGCGACCGACCCGGTCACGTCTAATAAGCCTGTAGCCAGGAAAGACGAGGAACTTGTCCAGAATTTGTGGGGAGAGCCATGTCTCAGATAGGCAGAGCATGTCAAGGCCGTAGTCACTCAGAAGTAGGTTGATATCGTCTAGTTTGTTGGTGAGTGATCGGACGTTGAGGTGCCCAATCCTGACACTGGATTTGATGAGCCAGTAGTGCGGGCGTTCAGGATCCCCGTCGCGGCGCTGCCGGCAGCCGGGCGCGTGCCGTCCTCGCTCAGCGGTCTCGCCGGCCGCCGGCGTCTGTCAGCCGGCTGGTCTGGCGCTGGTCAGTCGTGCGGGGCCGCGCCAGGCACCGGGTCGCGTCTCCGGCCGCCAGGGCAGGAGGCGTAGTCCGCGTCACTTCTGTGCTTGACCGCTCAGGCACTCTGCTCCGCGGCGCGGACAGAGATCCGTCCACCGGCGCTGTGGGCGCTCCAGGTGATAGTAGCGGCACCTCGACAGGCGCACGGTCGTAATCGGGGCGTGGTCGTGATCGTGACAGGTGGCTCTCCACACGACGGGAGCCCCCGCTCCAGAGCCTCCCTGGCAGCCGTCGGCTGCCAGGCTCGGTCTGTCCCGGGTTTGGGCCGGTGGACTATCCCCTGTGCCAGGGGCGGGTCCAGGGGCCAACCAGGGGATTAGAGCTCGGTCGTAGTCCTGGCGACGCTGATGTTCCGCGTTGCTTGCCCGGTGTCGACGCGCTTGGACTATCCGACCGGCTCTTCTCCCCCGGCAGTGCCCGCCTTACTCCGCCTCTGTCCGCTCCTTGGACGGCGGGCGGGTGATATATGGTTGACAGGTTCCGCCATGGGGGCTGGGTCCGGCGGGGACCCGGCTCGGTCTGGCGGCGCGTCGGCGACGACGGTGGAGAGTGGAGCGGTATAAGTCGAGGCGTCAAGGTGATTGGTGTGTAGGTCTCTGCGAAACCGGTAGAATTTCGGACAGTCCAGCGTGGGCCATGGCTATGGCTATTCAAAATACTGGACGAGTTAAAATAACTATGAATGCTACGAAAAGAGGCACGAAAAATCACTTATAACGGTCCCGAAATCGCCACTTCCTAAGATGAGACCAAAATTTCACTTGGCCGAAACTTAATTACACGCAAATTCACAGAAAAACGGAGGAGCGACGCGAGGGGCGGCTGCCGGTAGGAGGCGCTCAGCACAGTATGCCATATATATATATATATATATAATATATATATATATATAAATATATATATATTATAATATATATATAATATATATATAATATATATAATATATATAATATATATATATATATATATATATATATATATATATATATATAATATATATATATATAATATATATATATATTATATATATATATATATATATTATATATATATATATTATATATATATATATATATATATTGATATTATATAACTCGCATGATTTAGATGGAGATATTGCCTGCTGAAAATTAGAGTTTTGTTTGACATTACAAAGTTGCCCGAGGCTGTAACTCGAAAACCATTTGACGGACGGGGCTGGAAAGTTCATAGCGTGAATCTACAGCCCAGATAACCCCCACCACGTAGTTTTAATCGAAATATGAGACGTAGGGTGTTATTTCGAGTATTTTGGTCGATCTGTCTTTGGAATGCCCTAATCCCCCCCCCCCCCCCACCCTCCAACGAAAAATCGGTAGGCAAACGCGTATTTTTGCCTCCGATCCCAAACTGTTCCGGTAGGTTGTGATTTTTTCTCCGGGAAGGCGTGATTTACCCCTCTCCCCCGCTCAACGACTCTTTCGTGCTGACGACCCGACACACCCCCGCCCCCCCATCAACGACTTTTCGCGCTGACGACCCGACGCCACCCCCCCCGGGTCAACGAATTTTTGCGCTGACGACTCGACGCCGCCCCCGGTCAACAATTTTTAAACGGAGCGAAATTTTTGCCCCCCCAAACTCGAAACCTAGATCCGCCACAATATGGCAGCACATTATGATGTCATAGTACCGTATGGCATGTGGCAGCATGGCAAAAGCAGCAACATAGTGCACCAAGGCAATATTTTAAAAACCTTATTACCTGTGTCTGTCAGTACTATGTGTTTTATCTTGGAAAAATGAAAAATGTGTAGGAAAAAACTGGTGATAAACTTTAGAATCCCAGCTATAGAATCCTAACGGTGACACACAGCTAGGGTGTCCCAGCCCTGCTGTAGCTTTCAGTGAGAGTTAGATCTTTGTTGTTTTAACCCGTACCATGCCGGTGCTCGGCGCCACCTTCGCCGTGCCGAGGGGGGGGGATAGACCCCCTCTAAATACACAAATTAAAAGGGCTAAAAAGACGCGGAGAAGGGCGTTCAAAAACATTCGAAGGTAATTCGAATATTTTTTCTTCAAGTCAATATTGAGGTCACCAGAGGTCATCAAATGTCAGATTGTTCCAGTTTTAGGACTTCGCCTCCAGAAACTCCCAGATATCACAGGAACTATGATAGCTAGGAACAAACAAACAAAAAAAAACAATGGAAAGCTCTTGGAAAATGCAATCGCTAAGGAGTCCTTAGATTTGAGCTCAAGTCAATAGTTTAGGCTCAAGAGCTCATCAAATGTCAAAAGGCTATTTTTACAAAACAGTTTATCACGAATAGCTTTTTACCCTGTTAAGGACAAGGCAGTAATTTTGACGCCATCGTGTTTGTCTCGTCAAGGCGCTTGGACTCATATTAATGTTGAACCAGGTTAGGTCAACTTAAAAATGTGACCTCAGGTCAAGGTCAAGTGGTGACCAAAGTAGGTCATGTTGCATATGGGAAGACGTGCTGGGAAAAGACAAACACATTGGTTTAGGTTTCACTTCTCTATCATCATTATGTCGAGAGTTATTGTCATAAAACTGTTGGTGACCTCGGATGACCTCGGCTGACCATGTAGGGGTCACTGAACAAAAATGGCACCTAGGCCATCAATAATGGCCTATAATAACATGATCCAGAAGGAATTAGACTGCTATCTTGCGTATCCTTGGAATAGGAAGCATTTGAATATTTTCCCTTTGCCTTATAATGGGGAGGTCACGAAATTGACCCGACCTTAGGTCGCTGATATACAAAATCCAAGAGAAACGAATTGTAGATGTGTATGACCTTATCAAATCCTGTAAGTGTAAAACCGATCATCTACAAGCTGTGACTGTGGTACGACCACAGGTGCTTTTGGAGGTGTGGACACGTGACCTTGTCTGGTGACCTGACCTGAGATGACCCGAGGTATTTTTTTACATAATGTGGGCAAGTGATGCCCAAACAGGTTTGCCAAAAACGGCGGGCGCCGCCGTTTTCCTGCTATCCGCGAAAAACCTGAGGGGGTGTCTAAACACGCCCCCCCCCCCCTCCGGCCCGGCGCGGGTTAAAATATAGGGATGATGTGAGCATACAGCCAGGTGTTAGGGTATTCATGTGAAGTAAAACAAAAATGACCCCAGCTGAGCTGGGAACATTTTTTTGTATGTGCCACTTTTGGTCGGGGCCACCCAAAGCACTTTTACCACCCCTGGGCTAGCGCCCCCTCTGCCCCTGTCAGCGAGGTCCCCTTGCCCCCTGCCTTGTGTCAGCGAGTTCTGTAAAAAAAACATGATGCGGAGAACTGCTACTTGGTATCGGCTTTTGGCTGCTATGACGCGTCATCATTAGAACCAAGATAACTGTTCTTGTTGGTATCCGTCATTCTATGTTTTCTCTCAGTGGTTCTTGACAGGGGCGGCGTCATCGGGGGCGGGGGTGGGGGGGACTTGGGGTCCTGTCGTCGGGCAGGAGCAAACATATCTTCCCCCTTATTTCTTAAGCTCTGTCTCAACACCAGCCAACATGAGGAAGGTGTTTGCATACCCGCTGAAATGACGTGACCCCAATCGGCGGATAAAAATGGGAGCTTGTCCAATATTCCACCACAACTTATAATTGTTCCCGGGCCTCTGTGTCAGCGCCAATGCATACTGCATACCTGCGTCCTGCATACATAGATCCATTCCAGTGCATGCTCGCCTGAGGCTCAACGTCGGACTCCTCTCTTACCACCAAGAGACGTGTTTCTAGCCGTCCTTTGGGCGACCTCCTCCGCCTTTTCCCAGTGCATGCCGTCGATGTGCTGATGTCTGAAAAAGCAAATATGTCAAACAGCTATTTTGTATATACCTAAAGTCAGGAAAAGTACAAAGTAGCTGAAGTTGGTTTTGAATTAACACGCGAGTTACTGGGTGGGCTATCCTCCTCCCGTTATTTTGCATTATCTCCTAAACTAACGCTAGTATTGTGACCAACCTTTCAGTGCCCTATCTCACATAAAGTTGATAAAAGGACAAAATGATGTCATGATAGGTTAACCGGAAATGACGTCAGAGTGGCGTCCTGTTTTGCATTTTTTGTTGACAATAAGGGTTTGCGAAAAACGCTGTCAAAAGTACAGTTTTTGACATAGATTCAATTGCAATATCTCACATAAATGACAATGGACTGTGCTATCAAACTAATATCTCGGATTTGTGAGTTTTAGGAAAATTCCAAGACACAACAATGCCATATTAAAACCAGTAAGGCGCCGTAGTTGGTGATGAACGAGCCAGCACGAAATAAATGTATGGTAAATTTCAACTCCATCGGGCAAGTAGTTCCTGAGATACCAAAAAGGTGCGCACGTGCGCACGTGCAGAGGCACCCCACCCA
>JAXIVJ010007779.1:2500-30000 GCA_036785665.1 Chirona hameri
CCAAAATTGAAATCAGCGTCACAAATTTCCCTAGAAACCGCCGGAAGCCCCCAAAAAGTAATCTGAGGTCATCGGAGGTATATGACCTCAGTTGGCATCTGAAAAGGTCAATGGAGGTCACAATCTCAGTGGAAACCACAACTGTCACCTGGAAACACCTGTGCATATGCTCTTGAACAACAAACACTCGTAAACTGCACAAGTAACAAGCATCGATACTGCGGGACGCCAGTTGCGCCTGACATGACCTTGAGAAACAGGTCATAGGTCATGGGTCACGTGGGTTAGAAATTCAAAATTGTCAGATTATGTGTCACATTTTCAAAAGTAGGGTACTGAAAGTTCCATCGCAATCGGTTAGAAACTACGCGAGTTATTCCACACACAAAAAAACGAGGGGGAGGGGGTTGGCGGCGTCCACCCCCTACCCGGGCGAGGGTTAAAGTTTTTGTTAAAGCGTAACTTGAACATTAAGCCGAAACAATGCAATTTCTCGCCCCTCAGCCAGACCAGGGCAGCGTGTGGCCGTCTCGCCCATCAGCCGGACCGGTGCAGCGTATGCCCGTCTCGCCCCTTAGCCAGACCGGGGCAGCGTATGGCCGTCTCACCCTCAGCCGGACCGGGGCAGCGTATGTCCGTTCTCCCCCCCCCCCCTCAGCCGGACCGGGGCAGCGTATGGCCGCCCCCCCCCCCCCCCTCAGCCGGACCGGGGCAGCGTTTAGCCGTATCACCACTCAGTCAAACCGGGGCAGCGTATGGACGTCTCAACCGGGGGGGGGGGGGGGGGGGGGGCAAGTTGTTTGATAGCCGTGACCATGGCAGTCGAATCCCGCTGCACATTGTTAAGGCAATGCAAAGTGGCTTGGAAGTTACCCCCCTTTAATTTGTTATCTAAGAGAGATTGATACAAGTATTTATGCTCAATGGGAAGCTCGTTTCTTCAAGATTCCTGGAATGACCTCTGATTTCACCTGAGAAACTCCGATCGTTCACAATTCTCGGTCGAGTGGAGGCATGTTCCGCCCACACGGCGCGCCGGAGCGGGGGTTCCGCTGTCAGGAGCTGCACACCGCCGCCGCCGCGCCGGCCGCAAGTTGGTGAGAACCGCTGCGTCGCCTTGCCAGAGACTGTACCGCCGCGGGGCCGGCCGGCCGCCGCCGCTGGCTGGCCGGCCCGGCAGCGGCCTGGTGCTTCATAATATCCGGCCTGAATGCAAACTCTGTTACAGCTGACTAATTGTGATATATCGTTAACATGGTGTGTATAGGTATTGTTCCAATACGTTTGATGTACCAATGAACTTTAAATATTATTTGCATTCGAATACACACAAAACTGTATTAAATATATTTCGTTTTCTATTCAGGTATTTTCCGATGTGATTACCATATCCTAATATATAGTTGAAATTCTAGAAGAAAATGAGAACTATTCCAAAAAGCGTACTAGAAATAGTTGATATGGTAACATAGTTAGTTTATTCTAGTTTGAACCAGGCGTGACGTAGCCATGGCAGTCGCCAAACTTGAACCTACTCATTGATATAAGTACTCTGGTCTCGCCAGTCGCCTCTCACCCAGTCCCGGCAGAGCATGGCGGTCTCCCCCTCAGCATTAATTCAGAGAAAGGGGGGGGAGCGTATCTTTTGGCCCCTCTTTGCTCGATGAATCGTAATCGTAAAAATTGTCTTTGCAGCAGTCATAATTCAGCTATCCACAATATAAAAACTGGACAATTTCGCGCCGCTTCACGGTATGACACAAGTTTCGCCATTGCTTATACAAATTTGGAAAATAGGAAAATGAATTCCATTAAATGTCTGGCAGAGGCTCTCGTTGTCGGTAATCGGTACCTAATTGCTGGCTCCAGGGCCCACTCCCTTCATAAAATGTTAACTTTCAAGCGTGCTACATGTTTAGCTAGTCTGCCGAGACAGGCGATGCGACCGGAAAGATGCGGACATCGGCAGCTAAAAGCTGCTCCAGCGGTGCCCAACTTGCACTGGCGGATCCATGGTGGGGGGGGGGGGGGGGGGGGGGGGGTCATCAGGGGGCAACCCCCCCCCCCCCGCAGGAATCTGGGGGCATTCAATACAAGTATGCCCCCCCCCCCTCCCTGCGCGTTCCCAATTTATCCTTTTTTTATTGTCTTTGCAGCAGTCAAAATCCAGCTATCCACAGTCAAAAACCGGAAAATCTCGCGCTGCTTCGCGGCATGACACAACTTTCGCAATTGTTTATACAAATTTTAAAAATGGGAAAATTAATTCCATTGCGTAAGTGTCTGGCAGAGGCTCTCCTTGGCAGTAATTGCTGGCACTGGCGGATCCAGGGGCATCAGGGGCAAATGCCTCCCCCTCCAAAGGAATCTGAGATGGGCATTCGATACAAATATGCCCCCCCCCCCCACACCCACCGCACGTTCCCTGCACTGAACGTGAAAACAATGATCTTAGGAGAAAACTTCATGAAAACGGATTTTTTTCTTCTCTCGAGTGATTTAATTTGAAGTTGGTATGCATCCCCAGGGGTGGTAAAGTGTTCTGTCCTTATGGGTAAGGTCGGGGACAAAATGCTCCTTCCCATGAAGTACTCGGGGGTCAAAATGCCAGTAAAAATCATTACCTATGGCTATGTCATTCGTGGGAAAATTTACTAAGCGATCATGTCCTTAGAAA
Organism: Chirona hameri; assembly: GCA_036785665.1. Taxonomy (NCBI): domain Eukaryota; kingdom Metazoa; phylum Arthropoda; class Thecostraca; order Balanomorpha; family Balanidae; genus Chirona; species Chirona hameri. The sequence goes on from JAXIVJ010007779.1 coordinate 5,178, forward strand.
TACTGATTGTCAAAACCGCTGCAGATGTAATATTCACTTAATCATCATATTCATCACGTCTGCATGTATGTACATTTACATTTTTGTAATTAGCAGTTGCGTTTCAGCTCTTGATTCTCAATAATTTAGTTTCACCCATATTGCCGACGAAAAAATTATATACAAGTCATCTAGTTAGATAATTGCTCCCCTGGGGGTGGGGGTCGGGGTGCTTGTGTATTTTCAATGGAGTGAGTCTGAGATCGACTGTCAGGACCAGCCCCCACCAGTAACAGTTGGCAGCATTCGTGCGTTTGGGCGTTACAAACCTACTACACCATAGGGTTCCCATGTTAAATCGATGATTTTCAGACGAAACTGGCTCGTAACCTATGGTATATATTGTAAATCCGACTTCAGGAACAGATAGCTACAAGTCTTAGCTACAACGTTTTTATTGATCATTTTTCGATATTCCGGGCATAAAGGGGTTAAATGGGCTTGGGGGTTAAAAAATGTCGGATCGACCGCTGATCGCTTCCAAATGCTACTACAGTACTGAAGTATACACTACTTCGACTACTACTTCGTAGTATAATTTAATATGCTCGCTTCCAAATGCTACTACATGTACTGCAAATACACTACTTGGACTACTACTTCGTATATTTGCTGGCGTTTAATTCAATAAATAAAGATGTAATCTATGGAAATAGAAGTTATTGTTAGCCAACACTACCTTTAATTTATAATAGACACCACAATTACGATACAAATTAGACCTTGTCTAATTCATTTTGGCGTTAAATTCCTTACTGTCCTACCCGTTGTTCTATTACCCTGGTCAGGACAGTCGATCTCATTGTTCTGGTGCTTTGATAGTTCTACTATAAATAGTAGAAAATCCGGTTCATTTAGCATTAACATTCACATTCCAGTTATACCGTGCATCCTGCGCAATTGCGTCGTTTATGGCGCATGGTGGAAGACCCTATACGAAGGTAGAGTCATCCGGCGATTTGACCGAATCCGACTTAGGAATGGTGACGTCATCAGGACGGAGAATCCTTTACCTCTATGCAAATCAATAATAAATCGCCATTTTTTTAAGGACTATATAGATAATTCTACTGGGCTGAATTACAAACAACATGCCCTAAAAGAAAGACCGATTCAAGCTCTCTAACATATCTAAATAACATTTTGCTCCTAAGTCACTCCTATTTTGACAGCGAAGGAGCTCTTATCTTACTCCTTCGCTAATGTTAAAAGGTTGGTTTGGTTTGTGGACCAAGCACCGTATCCTCTTGGGACCAAGGTGCTAATTGGAACTTTCACCCTGTTCCGAGGGGTATGGGGAGCCGGGAAGACTTTGTCAGAGGCCCGCCGAGGGATTGAACCCCGGTCCCCGGCACAGAAGGCAAGTATCTTACCACTGCGCCGAGTTGCTCCCCCAAATTACAACTGAAATGTAAGCAACGTGTTTTTTTTGGTGTGAAATGCGTCAGATATGTATCCAGCAAGGTCACGGCATTGGCGGTCGCTGCGCGGCCGACCTTCGGTCTCAAATACAAGTCCTGCGCTCCGCCAGGAACGGAGGTTTAGTGAGAGCGTGATAGGGTTTAGTGGTCGACCAGATACATATGACGTCATATGGCAAACTTGGTATCTGACACATTTCTGACCCACGTTGTTTACATATACGGTCTTGGTTTACAGTTCAGTTGTAATGGCGGAGTCGTTGCGGGGGGTCGGCGGAGGCGATTGACGGGTGATACAAATTATTATTGTTAGGTAAGTACTGAGAATGTCCCTGTTTTGAGTGCAGTTCTGATGAAATTAGACATGTAGAATTAGTATAAAATATTCAATTTACCTATATAAAGGTGTGCAAAAGCGAATATCACCCAATAATTAGCTATATATCTTTGTTTGGTTTTAACCATGCTGGTGCTCGGCGCCACCTTCGCTGTGCCGGGGGGGGGGGGGGGGGGGGGTAGACCTCCCTCTAACTTGAAAACTAAATGGGCTAGAAAGACGCTGAAAAGGGCGTTCGAAAGCTCTTGACAATCACATTCGAAGATATTTAGTTTTTTTTTCTCCTCAAGTCAATATTGAGGTCACCAGCGGTCATCAAATGTCATATTTTCCAGTTTTAGGACTTCGTTCTAGAAACTCACAGATATCACAGGAACTATGATAGCTAGGAAGAAACGGAAAAAGCAATGGCAAGCTCAAACGTGCAGTCGTTAAAGTGTCCTTAGATGTTAGCTCAGGTCAATAGTTTAGGCTCCAGAGCTCATCAAATGTCAAAAGGCTATTTTTACAAAACAGTTTATCACGAATAGCTTTTTACCTAATGAATACAAGGCAATAATTTTGACGCCATCGTGTTTGTCTCGTCAAGGCGCTTTGACTCATGTTAGTGTTGGCCAGGTTAGGTTAACTTACACATTTTAACTCAGGTCAAGGTCAAGTGTTGACCCAAGTAGGTCATGTTGCATATGGGAAGACGTGACTCGACGAGACAAACACATTGGTATCGGTTTCACTTTTCTATCATCATTATGTCGAGTTATTGACATACAACTCTTGGTGACCTCGGATGACCTTGGCTGACCCTGTAGGGGTTACTGAACAAAAATGGCACCTAGTTCATCAAGAATGGTCTATAATAACATGATCCAGAAGGAATTAGACTGCTATCTTGCGTATCCATGGAATAGGAAGCAGTTGAATATTTCCCCATTGACTTATAATGGGGAGGTCACGAAATTGACCCAACCTTAGGTCGCTGATATACAAGATCCAAGACAAACCAATTGTAGATGTATATGACCTTATGCAATCCAAGTATAAAACCGATCATCCACAAACTGGGACTGTGGTACGACCACAAGTTCTTTTTGAGGTGGGGTCACGTGACCTGGTCTGGTGACCTGACCTGAGATGACCCGTGGTATTTTTTTTACATAATGTGGACTATTGATGCCCAAACAGCTGTGCTAAAAACGGCGGTGCTGCGCGCCGCCGTTTTCCCGCTATCCGCGAAAAACCTGAGGGAGGTGTATAAACACAAAAGAAAGGAAATTCTTTCAATGATAGACAAAACAACGCACCTGATCTCTAATGCAATTTAAGCAGCCCCGGTCACACTTAACCCGCGCCCGCTGGGATGGGGGCATAATCAGCCCCCTCCCAGATTTTCTCAATAATTTGACAACTATGATAGATATCAACGTCAAACATTCCGTACCTTATGCTGCATCAATTCTACGTCTTCCCAGCCAAGTCCAATTAAATTGTTGTAGTATTTTGGGAAATAATGACGTTTTAATGACGCCATGTTATGCCATTTTGGGTGGAAAAACGATACATGTTTGAACAATCGTAGAAAATAGAGTTTTGAAGCTAATTGCAAATAAAAAGATCAAAAGAAAGGAAATGACATTCTCTTCAAATTGGCGATCTCGGATTTTCGAAATTTTGTTTTTTTGACCCTCCAAAATCATAAGATTTTTTTCTTCTCGATATACAAGATCCACTATTTTTACACTATTTCAAAAAAAAAATCCACTATTTTTTGTTGTGAATTTGAAAAGTGAATTTCTTAAGCTCGAATACCAAAATAAGGCGACCGGCCCAAATCTGCGGAGGGAAAAAAATGGGGTACCTTTTTGCCACAAAAAGATACCCCCCACGGAAAGAGGCTGGATCCGCCAGTGCCAACTTGTTAGACCAAAGAGGTAATAGTGGGGACCAGGCCAGGACCATCTCCCAAAGCCATCTCCCCACAGGCTCCTCCAGATGCATAGGAACCATTTATTCGCGGAAAAGTCGTTCTGCCTCTTGCTGCTTTCAAACCATTTGCACTGTTACCGGTTGTTTGTTAAAGGGAGTGTGCCTACTGCCTATTCACATCGCTTATTTGGGGTTATTGACACTGGTCTAGATAGAACATAATTTTCTGAATTGAACCATGACTTAATTTCTCCAGATTCACCCTAGTTGCTGAGATATTCCAAAGATGTGATGGAATCGTGTGGAACGTGATGGATCACAAAATTATCGGGTAGACTCCAGAAGGTTTACCACCACTAGAAGCATTGCTAATATCGAACGAAATATGGATACAAATTTGCTAGCATATCGTTAGCGCCGGCCAATAGCAATTCGACAATACAGCTCGTGTGCGCTGATAGCAGCAGACGAACAGTACCATCTGTCCACAGGGGCGTAGGGAGAATTTCGCCCAGGGGGGGGGGGGGGGGCAAATGGGACCAGAGGGGCCCTCGTAGCCAAGGGGGGCCCACATCATTAAAACAGTACAGTGCGTTGTATGTTGTAAAACAACGACAAATAATATTTCTATAACGAAACAGGTGTATTTTTATCATTTTTGGGAGTGAAAAAAATTCGCAAATCCGAGATAATAATTTTTAATATTTTGTCATTTCCTTTTTACAACTTTTTTACTTGCAATTTTCGTCACAACTCGAATTTCTATGATTTTTCAAGCATGTATTGTTTTTCCACCATACATGACATGACGTGATTAAAACGGCATTATCTCCCAAAGTAATCCACCATTTTGATTGAAATGTTGTCATAATACGTATAATTGATGCAGCATAAGATACTGAAGGATGGACGGCGATATCTATCATTGCTTTCAAGTTATTGAGAAAATCAGGGAGGGGTGGGCAGATTCTGCCACCTCCAGCGGGGCGCGGGTTAATGCAAATATTATCCTTAATCTTCTTTAATTCGGATTCAGGAAACAACACAGTACGTACATGCCGATTGTTCAAATGTACGGTGAAGTTTACAAAATATCTACAAAATAACGAAATAACATGCTCCACCTTGATTTACAGGAAGCTTTGGATACAGTTTGCTTGGCAATTCTCTTGAAAAAATACACCGGATTGTGATACGAGGGGTTTCTACAACACGATAGAGTCATATATTAATAAGAGGCATAAAATGGCAATAATAGATGAGGTTGCATCTAAGAAACAAATGATGAAAATTGGCGTCCCACAGGGTTCAATTTTAGGTCCTCTTTTATTTATTCTCTATATTAATGACATCAGCAATACAACAGCAGTAGGCACCTTTCACTTATTTGCTGATGATATACGACAATTTGTATTCAAGCTAGAAATGTTGAAGAGCTGCAAATAAAGATTAATGAATTAATTCTAAAAATAACGAGTTATTCCATGTAAATATATTATCACTAAATGCATCAGAGACAAATTACCAAATATATATCAAGATCAGTGACGTGAAATATCTTGTCATAGTATTAAATGATACACCAATCACGATAAACCCATGCTTAGTTCTTGTAGATGAAAATCGTAAATGGAATAGTCATATATATAGTGCAATATGTGTGATAAGCCGTAATATATATAGGAGTTATCGGAATATCCAAGCTTTATTTATCCTCACAGCAACTTCTATTGCAGTGCAATGCATTAATTCCGCCCCATCTAAATTATTGTGCAGTGATCTGGATTCTGGGGTAGGAATTATGAACTAACATTAAAAAGCCTTCGATAGTGCGGAAACGAGCGATTTGTCCGCCCCTGTAGGTCAGTGGGAGAGCGCTGGGACTTTCTGGTAGTGATAGCCCGAGTTCGAGTCAAAGTCAAAGCCTACATTACCAAAGCCTTGTACTCCTCTCAGACGTTACTAGCATACACTGAAAAACAATGAGAACTTTCACTGGTCTTCCTTCGAGAGCCTCACCGGCGCTCGACCGGTAGACCACCTCTACCACCACAGGACCCTCTAAAGGCCAGCATAGAGTCCTCTACAGATCGGCAGAGGCCTCTAAAGGCCAGCAGATGGCCATCTACAAATCGGCAGGGCCCTCTAAATGCCGGTAGAGGCCCTCTAAAGACCGGCAGGCAGGCAAGGTGATCTACAAATTGACAGGGCCCGCTAAAGGCCGGCAGAGGGCCCTCTATAGATTGGCTTGGGCACTCTGCAGAACGACAGGGACCCTAAAGGCTGGAAGAGGGCCCTCTGCAGGTCGACAGGGCCCTCTAAATGCCGGAAGAGGCCCTCTACAGATTGGCATGACGATCTACAGATCGGTAGGCCCCTCTGAAGACCGGCAGAGGGCCCTCCCCAGATCAGCAGGGACCCTCTACAGATTGGCAGGGTCCTATAAAGGCCGTCAGAGGGCCCTATACAACAGGAAGGGGCCGTCTAAATACCGACAGGGGGCCCTCTGCAGATCGTCAGGCCATCTACATGCTGGAATGGCCCTCTAAAGGCGGGCAGAGGACCCTCTACAGATCGGCAGGGCCCTTTAAAAGCCGGCAGGGGTCCTCTATAGATTGGCTGGGCACTCTGCAGATTGACAGGGCCCCTAAAGGCTGGAAGATGGCCCTCTACAGGTCGGCAGGGCCCTCTAAATGCCGACAGAGGCCCTCTACATATTGGCAGGGCGATATATATATCGGGAGGACCGTCTAAAGACCGGCAGAGGGCCCTCTCCAGATCGGCAGGGCCCTATAAAGGCCGACAGAGGCCCCTCTTCAACCGGAAGGGGCCATATAAATGCCGACAGGGGGCCCTCTGTAGATCGGCAGGCCCTCTACATGTTGGAAGGGCCCTTTAAAGGCGGGCAGAGGGCCCTCTGCAGATCGGAAGGGCCCTTTAAAGGCCAGTAGAGGGCCCTCTACAGATTGGCTGGGACACTCTGCAGATCGACAGGGCCTCTAAAGGCTGGAAGAGGGCCCTCTAAAGGTTGGAAGAGGGACCTCTACAGGTCGGCAGGGCCCTATAAATGCCGACAGAGGCCCTCTACAGATTGGCAGGGCGATCTACGGATCGGCAGGGCCCTCTAAAGACCGGCAGAGGGCCCTCTCCAGATCGGCAGGGACCCTCTACAGATTGTCAGGGCCCTATAGGGGCTGGCAGAGGGCCCTCTACAGGCCCTATGAGGGCCCTCTTCAACCGGAAGGGGCCCTCTGCATATCGACAGGCCCTCTACATGCTGGAAGGGCCCTCTAAAGGCGGGCAGAGGGCCCTCTCCAGATCGGCAGGGCCCTATAAAGGCCGACAGAGGCCCCTCTACAACCGGAAGGGGCCATCTAAATGCCGACAGGGGCCCTCTGTAGATCGACAGGCCCTCTACATGCTGGAAGGGCCCTCTAAAGGCGGGCAGAGGGCCCCTACAGATCGGCAAAGCCCTCTAAAGGCCAGCAGAGGGCCCTCTACAGATTGGCTGGGACACTCTGCAGATCGACAGGGCCTCTAAAGCCTGGAAGAGGGCCCTCTACAGGTCGGCAAGGCCCTCTAAATGCCGACAGAGGCCCTCTACAGATTGGCAGGGCGATCTACGATCGACAGGGCCCTCTAAAGACCTGCTGAGGGCCCTCTCCAGATCGGCAGGGACCCTCTCCAGATCGGTAGGACCCTATAAAGGCCGGCATAGGGTCCTCTCCAGCCGGAAGGGGCCCTCTAAATGCCGACAGGGGCCCTCCCCAGATCGGTAGGGCCCTTTGCAAGCTGGTAAAGGGCCCTATCCACTCTGGCTGGGGCTCCTTTTGCACGTATTTACATATACTATACATTAGGGTGACCCCTTATGTACGCTTTTTCCGAAAGTCTTTGCTCCTTAAGTCTTATTCGATGTAATCGAATGCGCTGATCACGAATATGACAGTTATTTTGACAAATTCAGATTTTTTTTCAGGTGGCCCCGGACGAAAAAAGGTTCGCGATTTCGCGATTTTTTCGAACTTTTTTTGCAATATATAACTTAGCCGTGGGTCACCAAATGTTCGTTTAAATCACAGTTAATAAAGAGCATACTGTGGGGAATCGAATGGTACCAAATGCGTTGCTCTATGTCGTTTTAAAGTCATATAATTCAACTTTTTCTCCAACCCTTATTTGCTGAATTTACATGTAATTCCGTTTTTTGGCAATAGGTGGCGGAAAAACATTGGCGAAGATAAAAGGACTTGAAACAAGGTAAGTATGCAAGGAACTGTATCCAAAAGAACTCGCAAAGATGTGGAAAGTTCAATAGGCAACATGAAACTCTCCCTCGACCGAAACAAATACACTCGTCACAAACAGCGTTGCTAATACTGACACGCTGCTGCAACATGCACTTGCAGCTGTTTAGTGAATTAAGCTCTCGATTGGCACTGCACTGCACTCTTCTACATTGCGCTGCACATTGCGTAAGCCTAGATCAATATAACGTAAACATGAAGCAAGGCAACAGCATGTGCTCAAGGCAAGATACACTTTATTGTGTAGGCGGTGTTTACCACTTTCTTGTCTGCAACATTTATAATCGTTCTCGTTCTGAACGTTCTCCATTTTCCTGAAGCGCTTCTTGGTTACTTGGCCGCTGTGCTGCTTCCTGAAAGCCCTTTTGTTAAGGGACAAACCGTCCTGGCGTTTCGCTCCAGACAGCCGCCACGGCTTCTGTGGCGAACTTCACGGCTCTCTCGGTAGACTGAGTGTGCGATGGTATGCCCGTTTCCAGACGCTCCTCCCTTTATCTCGTCAGATATGAGTCTTGCAAGCTCTTGTTGAAGGGCAGTTCGACATCAGTTCCTTGTTCTACAAGGGACCTGACGTCCACCAGCCCCGTGTATGTCAGTGCCTCTGTGCTAATCACTTGTGCCCGAAACAGCCGAACCTGCCCCCTAAAGCCGCCGTCGGTGTTCTCTGCGGTGCGACGAACAGACTGGATGAGCTCCACTGCTTCTGCTCGAACTCCGGGTGCGCTATGTACGTGTTGCACTTGGTATTTTTTAGGACGACCTCCAGGGTTTCCCTTTGGAGTTATCATTTTGCCAGCGAAGAGACTCGCAGATGTGGACAGGCGCATGTATGCACGGCATGTGACTTCCGCTTGATGTGCATCACGACAGGCACGGAGGTAGCACATTCTTCGGGTGGCGCACCCAGAGAATGTACTGCAGTACATTCTGCAGTACTGTAGTACATGCTAGCGATGGTAGGCGATCAAGACAATGCAGTTCGAGCAGAAGCAGTGGAGCTCATCCAGTCTGTTCGGCGCACCGCAGAGAACACCGACGGCGGCTTTAGGGGGCAGGTTCGGCTGTTTCGGGCACTAGTGATTAGCACAGAGGCACTGACATACACGGGGCTGGTGGACGTCAGGTCCCTTGTAGAGCAAGGAACTGATGTCGAACTGCCCTTCAACAAGAGCTTGCAAGACTCATATCTGGCGAGATAAAGGGAGGAGCGTCTGGAAACGGGCATACCATCGCGCGCACAGTCTACCGAGAGAGCCGTGAAGTTCACCACAGAAGCCGTGGCGGCAGTCTATGGAGCGAAACGCCAGGACGGGTTGTCCCTTAACAAAAGGGCTTTCAGGAAGCAGCACAGAGCCAAGTAACCAAGAAGCGCTTCAGGAAAATGGAGAACGTCTAGAACGAGAACGATTATAAATGTTGCAGACAAGAAAGTGGTAAACACCGCCTCCACAATAAAGTGTATCTTGCCTTGAGCACATGCTGTTGCCCTGCTTCATGTGTACGTTATATTGATCTAGGCTTACGCAATGTGCAGCGCAATGTAGAAGAGTGCAGTGCAGTGCCAATCGAGAGCTTAATTCACTAAACAGCTGCAAGTGCATGTTGCAGCAGCGTGTCAGTATTAGCAACGCTGTTTGTGACGAGTGTATTTGTTTCGGTCGAGGGACAGTTTCATGTTGCCTATTGAACTTTCCACATCTTTGCGAGTTCTTTTGGATACAGTTCCTTGCATACTTACCTTGTTTCAAGTCCTTTTATCTTCGCCAATGTTTTTCCGCCACCTATTGCCAAAAAACGGAATTACATGTAAATTCAGCAAATAAGGGTTGGAGAAAAAGTTGAATTATATGACTTTAAAACGACATAGAGCAACGCATTTGGTACCATTCGATTCCCCACAGTATGCTCTTTATTAACTGTGATTTAAACGAACATTTGGTGACCCACGGCTAAGTTATATATTGCAAAAGAAGTTCGAAAAAATCGCGAAATCGCGAACCTTTTTTCGTCCGGGGCCACCTGAAAAAATCTGAATATGTCAAAATAACTGTCATATTCGTGATCAGCGCATTCGATTACATCGAATAAGACTTAAGGAGCAAAGACTTTCGGAAAAAGCGTACATAAGGGGTCACCCTAATATACATGCCTTTAACAGACAATCAAGTGTTGTTATTTATTCGTGTTACGATTTTTTTCTCCTTGGTTCGTGGGCGTTCTTTTATGCGACGTAAGGCGTTTTGCGGGCGCCTGACACCATCAAAAACACTGGGACCTTCGGCCCTAGGGGGCCCTAGCTCGATCGCCAGAGGGGCCCCCTGGCCTCGAGGGGGAGGGGGGGCATGGCCCCTTGCCCCCTCCTTGCCTACGCCCTTGGCTATCCCCTACTCGCAACGCTTAATAGCCATTTGACGCCTTTTCGACGAATATATCAGTTTAGAGCTTCGAAACTTTCACATAATAAAGTTCACAGTGTCAAGAACAGCAGGCAGGCCCTCTACAGGCCCTCTAGATCGGCAAGGGCAGCCTGTAGAACATGCTGTGCAAAACTTGTCTCTCTATGATGATAGAGAGACTGCGTCAGTCAGATGATGTGACCGTAATTTTATTGTCTTAGGTGCGCTGTTTTACACATCATGTTCCTTCTGTTTATGGTGACGATCTTTTGTCGATATCGAAACAAAAAATAAGAAAAAAGAATATAAGTGAAAATTCAACTAAAAGGGCTCCAATTGTGAATTTGATCGTATCCAACAATCAAACCAATAGTTTCTTACTGTAAGAAGAAATAATATTTTTGAAATTCCAAAACAGTAGGCACACTCCAGGTAGTCAGAGTAAAGGCGGCCGCAAACAGCGCATTCGGTGGCCGATATCACTGCGAAATTACGCCTCGGAAAATCGCGACGACACCGCTGAATATCGTTCTTGTTTCAGCGGATTCGGCGCTGTCTGCTCGCGAGATTCCGCCCCGCCGACCTACAGCATGTCACATCCTGTCCCTACAGCCTGTCCCAAGGTAACTTAATTATGGTCATTTTTCGACGAAGGTGTAAGTTTAGAACCACGACACTCTTACATAACAAATGTAACCCTATTTGTAACAGGCTCCTGGCTACCCCTATTTGTGTAACAGGGGGGGGGGGGGCGGATTCCCCCCCCCCTCCCAGAGATCTCAAGATCTACCCGTTCGATTTTCAAAAATGAAACGGCGTTTGGTTCCCCTCAACGCGATCTACATTTCTTTAAAAAATCGCAATTTTTAATAGGTGGGCAACAGGGGGGGGGGGGGGGGGGGGGGCAAAAACGATAAATTTTAGTGGTATTTGTGATCCAACACAGCCGTCATGTTTATCAACAGATTTTAACACAACCAATGGGAATTGATAGAGATTGAATTGGAGATTGATATATGGCGGTGACTTTTGAAAATTCAAAAATCATAGGCGTGTGCAGGTCACTCAATTTGGGGGTGAAGTAAATGCGTAAAAAACGATTTTTATGTTTTTTTTATATATAAATGAAATGGTATGTGATTGTGCCATTAGACAAAACAGTTATAAATCATTTTTTTTTTTGCCAGCGATATCGCGGCTAGTGAAAAAGGGAGGTCAAATAGGGAAAAATATTAACCGCAGGCAAGTTGCTACCCAGTACTATAAATAAGTTACTGATTGTAGATAGTTCCTTTTTACATGTTGTACTTCATCATAGGCCTATCCAGGATCCAAACTGGGGAGGCGCAAGACCTTTTGATAAGTATATTAACTGCTATTATGATGCTAACTAGTCAACAGTGACTATTTCACTTACAACTTCAATTCACATTGCTTACCCCCCTTTTTACCCTACCTGGATTCGCCTATTATCTAATAATCGTTCGTAGAGTACCCTGTGGTGCGTGTTTCATCCGAAAACTGCAGTATGTTATGTCATTGTAGGCCCATGCATCTTAGTTTCCTTGCAATAATATGACCCCTTTCTTCCATTCCTGAGCGCGCCTCTGCAAAAATGACTTTATTCCCTCTCCTGGCCTCATATGTGCATATATCATTATAAGCTAACCGTCTATTGCGCCGTAATCGCTGGCATATCGTCATCACCATGCCAGTCACCCCCCCCCCCCTTTCATGTGCCTGAACACGCCCTGCAACTCTATATGTAATACATTATGCAAATAATGGAAGGAGAATCTGTCTTTTACATCTTGATAGCTATAAATGCCCCTTATATCGCTCTATTGGCTTCCCGCCAAGCATTGAATACTTCCTGGACCCCCCCCCCCCCCTATTTCAAGCCCCTGAAACCGCCTCTGCCATGCAATTTTTATGATATTTCATTAACATCAACTAATTTGCACTTGTTGCAATCACCGTAAACCGATGTAACTCCTTCATAATTGAGGCAGTTAGGAAGAAACCGTGAAGATCGCATTTCCGTATTATCGCCAAATGTCGCCGCCGAACCCTTCCAAAACCGTGCCCTGGAGCCTCCTCTGTTCAGGGTAAGAACTCAACATTTTGACTCCATATGTAAACATATATTTTGGGAAAATTCCCAAAATTTCATGGGCCTGGTCCCAGCCGGTCTGGAGATATCTGCGAAAACATGGGGGGGGGGGGGGCGGAATCCGCCCCCCCGTTATAAACAGGGTTAACAGCGGCAAAAACATGCTGTGCAAAATTTGTAACCTCTATCTTGCATAGATTCGTCACTGTTAGCCTGATACGTTAAGCTCGTACGGACCAGCTTTGTCCGCCATTCCGCCAGCAGAAACTCGGCGCGTTTAGCCTGCGTTTTTCATCGTTTCGGCTGACGCAGACGCGGGAAGTCGCTGCAGATGCGCGGAAAGTCGCAGCGATATCGCGGCCTCTGCGCTCCGAATGGCCCAGTGTGCGGCCGCCTTTACAGTTACACACACATATATATATATATATATATATATATATATATATATATATATATATATATATATATATATATATATATATACAGTAATTATTATCATATGTACTATTGACCGCTGACTGTCACCGGCCATGGTGTTTTACTATCCGAAGCTAATGTATATGACAAACTACATTAATTTCAATACTTTTCATCATACCGAGATGTGCAACCAGGAAAAGGGGTTCCTGAGGCTTAGCTCCAATCACGGTCTGGTTCCAATATTACAATTTCGTTTTCCACGACCTAAATTTAACTTTTCATGCCGCTTTGCGGTGTCACATCGGTGGCCATCGTCATTGTCTTCGGTTCGTCGTAACGCTGAATTGAGTGAAGTGCTTCTTAGCTTCAGCATTTTAGTTTCTTATCCTTTACATGGCCTACTGCCTATGTTTCTGGGTTTGATCAGGCAAACCCGTACACATTTCGCGCAGCTTCGCGTTGCTCAATAATAAGTACCTACTATAACATGAAATCAACATTACACATGCTGCAAAGGCTTAAATACACGCATACAAAATGGGGGAACATTTTTTCCGTCAATTCAGCCCCCCCCCTCCCCACTCAAAAATTATCGGCGATGCCCCTGATCAGTGCGACCTGTGGTATTCACTAAGTGATTGAATTACGCTGCATCCCTCTAGTGTAAAAATCCGTTGTTTCGAAGAAAAATTAAGATGGAAGCAATCGATGCGCTACCATTTCAATATGGTAATGTATTGTATTGTATTGTATTAACCAGTCCATCCATGCGAACATAGTTTTTCGGGACATCGGTTTGACAGCTTCTACATAGGTTAGGCAGCATATACATAGGTTCACACATAGCATAATACAGTATAATATACAGGAAGATACATCCATTTCATAGTGCAATACAGATGACAGTTTACTGATGAGGCTTTCGTTTTCGTAGTGCCACTTTGAAGCTCCCCAGAGTTTGGGCATTCATGGTCTCTGTTGGAAGAGTGTTCCATGCGACCGCTGCTCTGTACACAAATGAGCGCTGAGTGCCGGTCAGCCGTGCCCTCGGCAGGTGGAGTTGCGCCGTGTCCGTCAGCCTGGTGTCCCGCATGGCAACATCTGATCGGGGGGTGAACATTGCTCTTACTGCGGATGGGGTATTTTGGTCTGTGAGGGCTCGATACACCTTGATACAGTCACGGTGCTCGATTAGTTCGCCGATCCGGTTCCAGTGCAGTGCGTTCAGCGTTGGAGTAATGTGATCCCGGCGCCTTGCACCGGTGACCACTCGAGCTGCGAAGTTAATCACCTTTTGAATCCGATTCAATTGATAGTCAGCTGCTCCACCCCAAACGGGAAGGCAATAAATTATTTGAGAGAATACATGGGCTTGAATTATTGTGATGAGAGCTCTTGGTGTGAAGTGACGCCGAAATCTGTTCAGGGAGATGAGGATGCTATAGCATCGACGCACCACGGTAGAGATTTGCTGGTCCCAGGACAGGGTCTGGTCAATGGTGACTCCTAATATTTGTATGGCATGTGATGACTGAAGTGTGGTGCCAGACAGATCAAACTGGAAGTTCGACGCTTTTTCCACCCTTTGTTTGGTTCCAAGAATGATGAAATCGGTTTTTGTTGCGTTAATTTTCAGAGAGTTATTTTTGAACCATTGTTACACTGATGTTGCTGATTCTTCCAGGCGGATTTTTAGCTGTGACAGACTGTCACTGTCAGATGGCGAGCAATCGAGCAGCTGCGTATCGTCAGCATAACATAGTAGTCGACCATGAGCGAGAAAACCCGCAATATCATTTACAAATAGACTGAAGAGAATAGGGCCGATGATAGACCCCTGCGGGACACCATGATTCACTGGACGGACCACTGAGCCGCCACGAACCATCTGCTCGCGTCCTCTAAGGTAGCTGGCGAACCAGTGAAATGATATACCATACCATTCTAATTTTTGCAGGAGGAGGCTATGGTCTACGCTGTCGAAGGCCTTGCTCAGGTCAATTGCCATAATTGAAGCTAGCATTCCGTTGTCGATCTTAGAATTGACCCATGAGACAGCGTCGAGGATAGCGTCCTCCGTGGAGTGGCCACGTCGATAAGCGTACTGGCTGTCGCTAAGAATGTGGTTGACTCTCAGATAATGGCTAAGTTGCGTACAGACAATGCGTTCGGCTATTTTTGACAGGAACGACAGAAGAGAGATTGGCCGGTAATTACTAGCTACACTGCGATCTCCTGCCTTGTGCAATGGGACCACGCAAGCCGTTTTCCACTTCGAAGGGAAAACTCCACTAATGAGGGAGATATTTATCACATGTAGCAAGGGGGGACCAATAACATCGAAACAGCGCCGCACCGCCAGTATTGGAACCTCATCAAGACCAACAGATCTGGTATCACTCATTTGACTCACTGCTTTGAAAGTTCGGGAAGAGTGGCAGGCTGAAGTTGAAAACGAGACGTGCAAACAGTCGGAGGACGCGGCTCAGACTGGTCAGAATGAACACTTGATTGCAGGTCATTTGCGATGTTGGAACCGACACTTGCAAAATACTCATTAAACTGGTCGGCTAGCTCACCCCTGATTTTAATATCCGCGTTCGCGCTCCCCGCATCAGCACATTTTGCAAATTGATTGAACCTAGACCAAAAGCTACGATAGTCATTGTTGGTAAGTTGGCTGCACAGAAAGTCCCTGCGGGCACGTACTAGCCGACTGCGGACCCTGTTGTGCAGCCTCCTGTAGATTGCGTGATTTTCATCCGTGAGGTGTTTTCTCCATTTTTTTCTCGCCACGTCCCGCTGTGCCATGAGGTCGCGGAGCTCCGAATCTTGTGTTAACCATGGGCAGCCTCGTTTTCGACTTGATCGCACCTGTACCAAGGGGCAGTGGCGATCGATGACTCCGTTCCATATCCGCATAAACTCTCCTACCTTGTCGTCTACGCCGCCGGCCGCGTACAATGGACCCCAATCGGATAGCAGGAGGTCGAGACTGACGCTGTCCCAGTCTGTCCGATCCCAGCGTCTGATGTGGCGGACTTCGGGCACGGTGCGGATTCTTGGGAGTGATACGGAAAGGGTAACAGGCTGGTGGTCACTGAGTGAGTCAGGGAGTACGCAGGCTGAGGAGTGTAGATCGGACTGATTAGTGATAATATGGTCTAAAATTGTTGGTCTCGGTAAAAGGTGCGTCGGTTCACTGACGAGTTGGTGTAGGTTGAGGTCAGATAAGAGTTGAAGATATTTTCGAATGTTTGGTGAATTTGGTGTCGAGACATCTAGATTTGTGTCGCCGAGCAGAAAGACTGGAGTGCCTCGCGTCATGGTATCTTGGAGCTGGTCTCGGAGTGTTTCGATGAATCCGCTGGTGGCGCTGTCTGGTGGCCTGTAGATGGCGCCCACTACCACTGTTCGGCCGCGGCGTGTCACTGAGAGCCAGAGGGCGTCCACTGTCGGTTCAGAGTTCACTATTGATAGTTTTTCTGCTGATAGACACTCACGGCAGATGATGGCGACGCCGCCACCTCGCACTTTCTCTTTTCCTCGTCGAGGTTGGCGTCTATCGGAGCGGTAAATTCTATAACCCGGAAAAACGAGAAAATCTGTGCGCACTTCTGCGGTCAGGAATGTTTCCGACAGACACAATATGTCGAGTTTGTGGGAGATTAATAGTTCATTCACTTCCTCAAGTCTGGCAGTGAGTGAACGTATGTTTAGGTGACAGATGTTGAGCGGGCTTTGAATAGCTGTTTGGTCTGGTTGGTTGCGTTGAGGTAGCCGAGGCGGCCGTAGCAGACAGCGCGGGAGCGTTTGGCAATCTACACGACAGGGCGGCTGTGCCCCAGTGCCGGGTTCAGCCGACGGTTCTCGCCCCATGGGCGTGATCCGGCGACTGGAGATCATGATCCCTGTTCCAGAGGCGGATTCAGGGCCTGTGAGGGGGATCAGAGCACTGCCTTGGTTCAGGCGTCGTTGATGTTCCTCATCGATGGCGTGACGACGACGTGCCTGGACGCGATGGCCGGCTCTTCTCCCCCTGCGGTGCCGCTTTACGCCGCCACTGCCCGGGTGAGCGCCAGGTGGCGAGTGATTGATGGCGGTAGGAGGGTCGGCCATGTGGACAGAGTTCCCCTGTCCAGCGCGCGGGCTGCTGTCGACGCCGACGGTAGACTTGAGACGGTAGGGGAGTGCGCAGCCTTGCAATTGGTGGAGACGGCGGTGGTAGCCTCCTCCAGAAACGGTAGAGAGGAGTTTCGACGGGCGAGGCCCATGGCCAAATATTGAAAATACTAAATGAGGAAAACAATATTAAACACGGAAGAAAGAGGCACGAAAATCACTTCGGTCGGTCCGAAAACACTTCTTGCGAATACCAGGCAAATTTTGCAGGTGGCCGAAACTTAAAATCGCGCGAAAACACTAGCAAACTGAGGAGCGACGCGAGGGGCGGCTGCCAGTGGAGGCGCTCGACTCCTGGTCTCGCAGTCGCTGGTTTTCTGAATCGGACACCATCACCTCTATGATGTAAAATGTGTGGTCGTCTCGGTCGTCTGTTGGAGATAAGAATTGATTGATTTCGCTTGATTACAACAGCTGTGATGTGAAGTGGTCAGTGGAAGCAAGTTTGATATACAATATCGTTCAGTACAGGGACGTAACCAAGGCGGGGGCAGGGCCACGCCACCTCTCCCCCCATGAGCGCAAACCAATTTACACTAGGTGAAATGCGATTCTGCTGACGACTCGACTCCTCCCCCCCGGTCAACAACATCTCGCTGACGGCTGACGGCCCGCTACCCCCCCCCCCCAACGCCCACTTAACAACTTTTTGAAAATATGTCTCTCTGGATTTGCCCCCTTCCCCCCAAAAAAGTCAAAAATTGGTCGTTGGTCATGTTGCCCCCCCTTTATCAGCCGTCTGCGGCCGCCAGTGTCTGAAAGTACTCTCCAGTCGGCCTGAAAAAATATTCCGTCGGCCTGAGAGGGGCCGGGCCCTCCGTCGGCCTGATAGGACCCTCCGTCGGCCTGAGAGGCCCTCCGTCGGCCTCAGAGGTCTCTCCGTCGGCAGAGGGCCCTCCATCGACCTGAGAGGCTTCTCCGTCAGCCTGATGGGGTCCTCCGTTGGCTTGAGAGGGTCCTCTTAGGGGCGGCGGATTTCGGGGGGCAGGGTACCCAAAATGCCCCCCAGTTGAAAATCATGGAGGAAAAAGTGTCATTTGGCCCCTCAGATTTTAGCCTGCTCAATCTGGGGGGCAAAATGACCCTTTTTCCC
The DNA here is from genome assembly GCA_036785665.1 of Chirona hameri. NCBI lineage: Eukaryota > Metazoa > Arthropoda > Thecostraca > Balanomorpha > Balanidae > Chirona > Chirona hameri. The sequence continues at coordinate 23,409 of JAXIVJ010007779.1, forward strand.
CCCAGGATTTTCAAATGGGGGGCATTTTGGGTACCCTGCCCCCCGTAATCCGCCACCCCTGGGTCCTCCGTCGGCCTGAGAGGGTTCTCCGTCGGCTTGATAGGGTCCTCCGTCGGCCTGAGAGGGTCCTCCGTCGGTCTGAGAGGGTCCTCCGTCGGCCTGTGGGGGTCTTCAGTTGACCTGAGATGATCCTCTGTCGGCCTGAAAGGGCCCTCTGTCAGCCTTAGAGGATCCTTCGTCGGCCCTCCGTCGACCTGAGAGGATTCTCCGTCGGCTTGAGAGGGTCCATGGGGAGTCAGGCCTGCTACAGGCCCCGATGTCCCCCACCCTTTAGGGCCTTGCCCCCACCCACCTGTGACCACCCCTAACATCCGCAACTACATTTCAAAATATTCGCGCCACGTCGGGCCGGAACCACTGCGGCGGCGGCCGAGTCGGGAACGACAGGTATCCAGTGATGTCACGCCAAGGCTATGTAAACCAGGTAGACCGCTCCGGCCGAAAAAGTGGCGACAACTCGTAATTTAGTTGCAACGACCCCGCAGCTGCTGTAACGCGGATGAGGGTCTCGCGGCCGGCCGGCCGGTCGCCTACGTAGGGTTAACGCGTAGACCCCTCCCGTTTTTTTTGTCGCTTGGTTCCTTTGTTTGTCGGCTTATTTTTAAAATTAAGATGTCTATCTACCACAAATTAAGCGTTGTATTGGGTGCCGTTGCAAAAATTGTAATCCGACCAAAAACTTTTTAAGTTATGGGCCGGAACAGTTTGCTGCCCGGTGATTCCGGCCGGCCGTGTACTCCCCTGTTTTTTCCCCGCTTGGTTCCTTCGTTTACCGGCCGATTGTTACACTTAAGATGTCTATATACCACAAATTAAGCGATGTATTGGATGACTTTGGGAAAATCGCAATGCAACCCATTTTTTTTTTTGTTAACTTATGGGCCGGCAAATTCCACTGACCGGCGATTCCGGCCGGACCGCCGTACGTAAAACGCCAACGCGCACGTTTCTCCGGTGTGTGTCGCCTGATTTCTTCATTTGCCGACCTATTGTTACAATTAAGATAACAATCTGTCACAAATTGAACAATGTAGCTTATGCCGTTGAGAAAATTGTCATCGGACTCAAACCATTTTTTTTTTGGCCGGCAAAGTTAACCGTCCTTTGGCTCACGATGGCAGACCGGACAGCCACCACATACAATACTCAAACAGTGATAACACTCAAATAGTCTGAATTTAAATCATGCGGCCCATATTATGACTAAGGAAAAATTGCACTAGGCTTACCTGATAAATAAAACAAAGTTGCTGATATAACAGTTGACAATTTGCGATGATAACGTCTGGCAGTTCTTGGCAAAGGCCAAAGCATACCCACAAAATAGATATTATCATCTTTTTTGACGAGTTTCATGGAAATCTGATTAGATAAGTCGATTGTCAAATGCATTCAAGCAATTCAAAGTAACTGTTTAAAATTACACTTCCCGCCCGCGTCTCCGCACCACGCCATCCCGCCCGCTCACCGCGTCTCCAGCCGGCGCCGGCCCACCAGGCGTCGCCATTGGCGGATCCAGAACGGTAGTGGTGGGGGGAGGGGAACGTTTTTTTTTGGGGGGGGGGATTCCAAAAAGTCTCGCACAATTCTGAAAACTCATCGGATTTCGCTTGCTTATGCATTGATAGCTGATTTCAAACAAACTTTCCTTAGTAAAAGTTGCTTGGATTGTGTTCTATATCTGGAAATGTGTCAATTTTGCGCCGATTTCAGGTTTGTCTAGAAGTTTGTCGGGGGAGGGGCATGGCCGCCATACCCTCCCCCTCCCCCTGGATCCGCTAGTGGGTGCCGCGGCGAGACGCAATTTGTTTTTGCCTGTGGAGACCAGTGCAGAAAATCCGAGATCTTTGGTCACAGCCCAGTCACGGCCACGGCATGAGCTGGCAAGTCACAGCTTTAGTCACGGCTCTGCAATGCTAACCCTATGGCGCTGGCCTTGCCAGTCACAGCTTCAGTCACGGCCGTGACCAGGTCTGGTCCCAGTGCTGGGAAGCTGGGACCAGAATTCTGCAACTCTAGTTGCCTGGCAACGCACGCGCCAGGGCGCTGTACGTGGCAAGAGCTCTCCCGCCCCGTGCGGTCTCTAAATAGTAAATACGTCACGTTACATCGCATCAGAATTAATTGACCTTTCACATATACATTTGTATAACTCTCAACGTTTTCTCAAACTAGGAAAAATCCTCGAAAAGCTCCTAGACACCCATGCCCTCCGCACGGCGCCATGCAATTAACGTTACGTAAGCAAATGATGTTCGGCTATTCTGACCCTCATGCTCGTCATCAGCCGTCGACCAATGAGCGTGGAGAGTGCCAGACGCTGATTGGCCAAAAAGCTGTTGGCAGCAAAACCTGGCTCATGAGCAGATGCGTGAACAAGACCAAGCTGCGGACGTTGCTTATATTTGTCGCCCTTTTTTCCCATGTTAAATAGGCGGAGCGGACCCCCCTGTGTCACGCCAGTGTTGTGTAAATGGTACACTAAAATTCCCGGACGGTTCTACCTTACTTATACGGCCTTGGGCTGAGCCACGGTAAATAGAATACGGTTGAGCAGTGCTACCGCACCTTGGGAAATTTCCCAATATCTTGGGAAATGAGCTTCAATATTGGGATCTTGGGATTTGGTCTCCAATCTTGAGAAATTATCAAACTTCAACACACTGGCTTATTTTTATCTTGCTGACGCCCAAAAATGTACCTAAAATTTTATTTTGAGGCAATTTTGTTGTTAAGTTTTGATTGAATGCGATTATTTGCCATGATTTTTTTTTAGTTAATAAAATTATTGATATGTAGTTAGAATTATGCTTATCGTCTTTTGACACGCGTACCATATATTCATTGGTGGTCGCCAGGCGAAGATAGCCAGCGTCGGCTTGTATAAGGCCGGAGTATTCTCGTGGATGGTGGATTTCTAAGTGGATCCTACTCTTCGTCGCCGGGTAGGTGGTGCCTACTCTTCGTCGCCGGGTAGGTGGTGGTTAAATCCTCTTCGTCGCCGGGTAGGTGGATCCTACTCTTCGTCGCCGGGTAGGTGGTGCCTACTCTTCGTCGACGGGTAGGTGGTGCCTACTCTTCGTCGCCGGGTAGGTGGTGCCTACTCTTCGTCGCCGGGTAGGTGGTGCCTACTCTTCGTCGCCGGGTAGGTGGTGCCTACTCTTCGTCGCCGGGTAGGTGGTGGTTAAATCCTCTTCGTCGCCGGGTAGGTGGTGCCTACTCTTCGTCGCCGGGTAGGTGGTGGTTAAATCCTCTTCGTCGCCGGGTAGGTGGATCCTACTCTTCGTCGCCGGGTAGGTGGTGCCTACTCTTCGTCGACAGGTAGGTGGTGCCTACTCTTCGTCGCCGGGTAGGTGGTGCCTACTCTTCGTCGCCGGGTAGGTGGATCCTACTCTTCGTCGCCGGGTAGGTGGTGCCTACTCTTCGTCGCCGGGTAGGTGGTGGTTAAATCCTCTTCGTCGACGGGTAGGTGGTGCCTACTCTTCGTCGCCGGGTAGGTGGTGCCTACTCTTCGTCGCCGGGTAAGTGGATCCTACTCTTCGTCGCCGGGTAGGTGGATCCTACTCTTCGTCGCCGGGTAGGTGGTGCCTACTCTTCGTCGCCGGGTAGGTGGTGCCTACTCTTCGTCGCCGGGTAGGTGGATCCTACTCTTCGTCGCCGGGTAGGTGGATCCTACTCTTCGTCGCCGGGTAGGTGGTGCCTACTCTTCGTCGCCGGGTAGGTGGTGCCTACTCTTCGTCGCCGGGTAGGTGGATCCTACTCTTCGTCGCCGGGTAGGTGGTGCCTACTCTTCGTCGCCGGGTAGGTGGTGCCTACTCTTCGTCGCCGGGTAGGTGGATCCTACTCTTCGTCGCCGGGTAGGTGGTGCCTACTCTTCGTCGCCGGGTAGTCGCGGTGGTTAAATTATACTCTATGCAAAGGCGTAGCCAGGGAGGGTGGAAATGGTGCTCATGCACCCGGGAGATTTTGCCGAGCCCCCTATGCCCGGCTGCAACCACACGGTCTGGCGGCCGTCATTTATGTTGTAAAATACCATGAGATAAGCGGATCCAAAGCCCTCTCACACAATACAAGGACCTTCCTAGTCTGTCAAAGAGCCCTATGATATGGAGGAAGAACCCTTTCGAGGGCTCTCAGACCTGGCATGGGCCCTCTCAGACCTGGCATAGGCCCTCTCCAGGGGCGTATCCAGGGGGGGGGGGGGGGATTCACCCTCCCCTCCCTGGAGGTCCGTACGTGCCCCCTTTGGTCGAAAAAATAATGATTTTTCTATTTTTTTTAAGGATTTTGTTTTGAAAATATGCCCTCTAAGGATATAGTAGGCCAAATCCGTTGAGTTTTTTTTTGTGCCAGTCACCCCCCCCCGGGGTACCTTATGCCCCCTCCCCCTGAGCAAACATTGCACCCCTGGAGTGAATCCTGGCTACGCCACTGACTATGTATCAAGTGGGATGGATTATTATGGGATGGCTTCAATCCCGAATGCCAGCGTCAGAGGCTAGAGAGACGGGATTTTGATTTGGGTCCCAAGTTTTTTTTTGTTCTGCACCGTTTCAAACTGATAACCGGATTGCTAGTTCAATATTAAAGGATTATATTAAAGGTTCACCTTCAACATTAGTTTTAAACTGAGATAGGAGTTTTGTAGCCCGTGTTGGGAAACCCTGCAAGTTTGTATATCTGCAAGTTTTCTTGACTGAAAAGACTCCAGCCGAATATATTTGAGTTTTTGGCGAAGGAATGCGGTGCTGGCGAAATAATGTTGTACTGGTGTTAGCCCGGGCAGAGGCTATACCATCAGCCAATCAGCTTGTAACTGGTGCTAGCAAGCGATCGCCGGCCGTTGGTTGGCACATCTCAAATGCGAGTCTATCTTTACGCGACTACTTTCGAATCTGATTGGCTGAACCATTTTTTACATTCACGTGACGTCAGGACTCTGACTCAGAGAGTATGCATATAGTTTTGATACACAAGACAAATGTACGGCCTTCTGTCCTGAATCGGCGCGATATAAGGCCATTTTTGACAATATAAAAAGAAATTGTATTAAAAAATATAATCAAATCGTGTTTGGTAAAAAAATTCCAAGGTGAACTATTTCCTTTAAGTTAAAAATCATTAGGTAAGGGTTACACTATTTTATGCTAAATTGAATTAAGGTTTAAAAACGATATTTTCTTAAAACGATGCGTTGAAAAGCATGCCTAAGCAATGTACCACTTATATTTGAGCCTACGTACCGTTTTTACACTTAAATCCATTGAACTTGGGAAATGGGCCCCCAAATTGGGAATTTTTTACCTGAATCTTGGGAAATGGGGTTGGACCGCTGCGGTAATACTGTGGTTGAGCCAGGGGGTCCGCTCCGCCTATTTAACATGTGGAAAAAGGGCGACAAATATTAGCAACGTCCGCAACTTGGTCTTGTTCACGCATCTGCTCATGAGCCAGGTTTTGCTGTCAACAGCTTTTTGGCCAATCAGCGTCTGACACTCTCCACGCTCATTGGTCGACGGCTGATGACGAGGATGAGGGTCAGAATAGCCGAACATCATTTGCTTACGTAACGTTAATTGCATGGCGCCGTGCGGAGGGCATGGGTGTCTAGGAGCTTTTCGAAGATTTTTCCTAGTTTGAGAAAACGTTGAGAGTTATACAAATGTATATGTGAAAGGTCAATTAATTCTGATGCGATGTAACGCGACGTATTTACTATTTAGAGACCGCACGGGGCGGGAGAGCTCCTGCCACGTACAGCGCCCTGGCGCGTGCGTTGCCAGGCAACTAGAGTTGCAGAATTCTGGTCCCAGCGTCCCAGCGCTGGGACCAGACCTGGTCACGGCCGTGACTGAAGCTGTGACTGGCGAGGCCAGCGCCATAGGGTTAGCATTGCAGCGCCGTGACTAAAGCTGTGACTTGCCAGCTCATGCCGTGGCCGTGACTGGGCTGTGACCAAAGATCTCGGATTTTCTGCACTGGTCTCCACAGGCAAAAACACATTTCGTCTAGCCGCGGCACCCACTAGCGGATCCAGGGGGAGGGGGGAGGGTATGGCGGCCATGCTCCTCCTCCAACAAACCTGAAATCGGCGCAAAATTGACACATTTCCTGATATAGAACAAATCCAAGCAACTTTTACTAAGGAAAGTTTGTTTGAAATCAGCTATCAATGCATAAGCAAGCGAAATCCGATGAGTTTTCAGAATTGTGTGAGACTTTTTGGAATCCCCCCCCCCAAAAACGTTCCCCTCCCCCCACCACCACCGTTCTGGATCCGCCAATGGCGGCGCCTGGTGTGCCGGCGTCGGCTGGAGACGCGGTGAGCGGGCGGGATGGTGTGGTGCGGAGACGCGGGCTGGAAGTGTAATTTTAAACAGTTACTTTGAATTGCTTGAATGTATTTGACAATCGACTTATCTAATCATATTTTCATGAAACTCGTCAAAAAAGATGATAATATCTATTTTGTGGGTATGCTTTGGCCTTTGCCAAGAACTGTCAGACGTTATCATCGCAAATTGTCAACTGT
>JAXIVJ010007779.1:37500-58898 GCA_036785665.1 Chirona hameri
CATGGGCATGGGCATGGGCATGGGCATGGGCATGGGCATGGGCATGGGCATGGGCATGGGCATGGGCATGGGCATGGGCATGGGGCATGGGCATGGGCATGGGCATGGGCATGGGCATGGGCATGGGCATGGGCATGGGCATGGGCATGGGCATGGGCATGGGCATGGGCATGGGCATGGGCATGGGCATGGGCATGGGCATGGGCATGGGCATGGGCATGGGCATGGGCATGGGCATGGGCATGGGCATGGGCATGGGCATGGGCATGGGCATGGGCATGGGCATGGGCATGGGCATGGGCATGGGCATGGGCATGGGCATGGGCATGGGCATGGGCATGGGCATGGGCATGGGCATGGGCATGGGCATGGGCATGGGCATGGGCATGGGCATGGGCATGGGCATGGGCATGGGCATGGGCATGGGCATGGGCATGGGCATGGGCATGGGCATGGGCATGGGCATGGGCATGGGCATGGGCATGGGCATGGGCATGGGCATGGGCATGGGCATGGGCATGGGCATGGGCATGGGCATGGGCATGGGCATGGGCATGGGCATGGGCATGGGCATGGGCATGGGCATGGGCATGGGCATGGGCATGGGCATGGGCATGGGCATGGGCATGGGCATGGGCATGGGCATGGGCATGGGCATGGGCATGGGCATGGGCATGGGCATGGGCATGGGCATGGCATGGGCATGGGCATGGGCATGGGCATGGGCATGGGCATGGGCATGGGCATGGGCATGGGCATGGGCATGGGCATGGGCATGGGCATGGGCATGGGCATGGGCATGGGCATGGGCATGGGCATGGGCATGGGCATGGGCATGGGCATGGGCATGGGCATGGGCATGGGCATGGGCATGGGCATGGGCATGGGCATGGGCATGGGCATGGGCATGGGCATGGGCATGGGCATGGGCATGGGCATGGGCATGGGCATGGGCATGGGCATGGGCATGGGCATGGGCATGGGCATGGGCATGGGCATGGGCATGGGCATGGGCATGGGCATGGGCATGGGCATGGGCATGGGCATGGGCATGGGCAAGGGCATGGGCATGGGCATGGGCATGGGCATGGGCATGGGCATAGGCATAGGCATAGGCATAGGCATAGGCATAGGCATAGGTATATATATATATATATATATATATATATATATATATATATATATATATATATATATATATATATATATATATATATATATATATATATATATATATATATATATATATATATATTATAGTGCAAATCAAGAATACTGATGTCTAGATCGGATATTTTGCCACAGTATGTTGCCTAAAATATGATATTCCTAATCACGTACGATACCTATATTTAATATTATTGCATTACTAATGGTCTTCTCACATGATAATAACTAAATAAGAAATGCACTAAGGAATATATAATACATTAATTATTTAGTTGATATCATGAGATCATTAGCAATAATATAATATTTCAAAAAGGCCACAGTCTGAATATTCACGTCGTTTCCTCATTCCGTCGAATTGAAAAATTGTTGTCTGCAGCGGGATTCGAACCTGCGCTTGGCCATCGCTCGATCTGCATGGGTTCACGAGATGCTTAATAGCTCGAAAACGAACCTCACGGTGTACACTTTTGAACCCGGAAATCGAAAGAAAAATGTTCACGCTTCATTTCTAGCTACTTTTTATTGTCGTATCGGTTGCAGGTAAAAAAAAGCCGTGGGCCCGTAAAATGGCTTTTTAACATGGAACCCTATGGCCTAGTAGGAAAATGTACGCCGTGCTGCCATATGGACTTTGGACCCCCCGAGGTGAGCCTACAGCAAAGAAACAGCGGAGACAAGGTGAGCGGAGACAAGGTAAATTCGTTTAAATGGCCCACGTTAGGAATTTTCATGGCTGCACACTTTGCCCCTGCAGAAAAACGTGTTTTTGGGAACGCATAATCCACACAAAATTGCAACAAAATTGGAGCACATTTAGGGATTCCTTACTTATACAAACTTCCCCCATAGAGATTTTGCCACTGAAAGATATCCTACATCACAGAACCCTTTGTGATTCAACTAATCCATTCTTGCATTTGTTCATTGTTGCCTATGGGACTTACATCTGTAAATATTCAGTTAATCTGTTTCTTTTTCAAGCGGTTGGACGGCGTCCAATGGACGCCCAAGTGCCAGCCAGACACCAGTGGCTAAGTGCCTCACCTTGCAGCCGGCAGCCCCACCCTACCCTGGCTGGCCCATTTTTAACAGCTGTTTTGCCATCTTTGCAGGAGATTATTTCTCATCCATGGTCTGGTGATGGTCAAGGCTTAGTTCAAGACGAGGCAAGGCTCAAGGTTAGTGATGGTTGGCAGGAAATCAGTTTCCATGCATGGAATTGGAATAAGTGTTTGACTTGTCATATTTATCATGACTGTGATAAAGATAAAATGTTATAATTAATTATTAAACTGGACTTTCTAGAATGTATGGATGTTGATTCTGCTGTTGAGTTATTTTATGATTTTGTGTTTGCCGCTGTAAGTGACCATATACCTATGATAGAGTTGCATCAGAAATATCCACCGTGGTTTAGTCGGCATGTTCGTGATCTCCTGCATGAGAAAGAACAGGCCCACAAGCGCAAAAAGGCAGACCCCTCTGTCGCGAACATAGAGGAGCACGTGAGGGCTAGAGCAGATTTTAAACGCGAGGTTAGAACCAGTTATCATGACTATCTGACGGGACTTGTGCGAGAATTCAAAGATAATCCTAAGCGATACTGGACATTCATTAAATCTTTGAAGTCCAGTGGTCACGTGTCTCCCGTTTTGGAGTGCAACAGCATGGTGGTGAAGGACGCAACGGCTAGGGCGAATTGCTTCAACAAGTGTTTCATTAAAAAGTTTAGCGCACCGTGTACTGACGCTTTACCGGACGCCCCCGCTCTTAACGCCCCAGGTTTGTCTGCTTTTAACGTTCCACCTGGCCGTGTGGCACAGCTCCTGCGTGAGCAAGCCCACATAAAGCTTGCGGTCCTGATAGCCTCAGTGCTAGGATTTTACACGAATGTGCGGATGAGTTTGCGATCCCTATAGACATCATATGTCGATTGTCGGTGCGCTCCGGGGTGTTTCTGTCAACTTGGAAGCGGGCCAACATCATTCCTGTATTCAAAAATGGTTCTAAAAAGCTTCCAGACAACTACAGACCAATCTCATTATTAACACTTTGCTCTAAAATTCTGGAGAAGGTAGTGTGCGAGAGCCTGCTCCAAGCATGCCTTCCAGCACTGCCTTCTTCTCAGCACGGTTTTCTTCCTAAATGCTCCTGCCTGAGCAACTTGACTTGTTTTTTGGAACACTGCTGGACCTCACTGACAAAGGGATTGCAAACTGACGCAATCTACACTGATTATTCTTCCGCCTTTACGAGTGTGAGCCATAGTCTACTTTTACACAAGCTCAAGTGCTCTTTTAACATCTCAGGTCTTGCGCTCAGCTGGCTTGAGTCTTACCTAAGCCAACGATCCCAGCGAGTCATTCTCGATGGAAAACATTCTGACTGGGCTCCGGTACTATCCGGGGTCCCGGAAGGCAGCATTTTAGGCCCAATTCTGTTCACCTGTTACGTCGCTGACCTTCCTAATCACATCAAAACATCGTGCCTGTCTTATGCAGACGATATCAAAATTTTCAACCGAATCAGTTCCCCAGAGGACGCTCATTCCCTCCAGGCCGATTTAGACCGCCTCAGTTTGTGGTCCAAAACTTGGCGTTTGAAACTCAACCCAGCTAAGTGCAAGACGATCACTTTTACCCTGCGCTCATCACCTCATCTTGTATCGTACGTGCTGGACGGCCACCAGCTTGAGCGATGTGTGCGCGTGCGTGACCTTGGCGTCATTTTGGACGCCAGGCTTACATTTGCGGACCACGTTGACGCCACAGTCGCTAAAGCCAACCGCATGCTTGGCCTGCTAATTAGAAGCATGCAGATGTCTGCTGGCACACAACAAACGCGCTTTGACCATGCCGCAGCCCTCGCCGCCTACAAGGCCCATGTAAGATCCGTACTGGAATACGGTAGCGTAATCTGGTCAGGCGCTGCGGTCACCCATATGCGCCGGCTGGAGCGCCTTCAACACCGTTTCCTGATGTGGCTGGGATCTAAAACCCAAGCAGCGTGCCCACCACTTGATTATGTGTCATTGCTCGAGCTGTTTGGCTGCGCATCGGTCAGGTCGCGTTTCGTTCGGTCCGATCTAATGTTCATGCGCTCAGTATTCAGCGGCAACATAGACTGCCCTGATATTGTGGCAACGTTTCCGCTGTCGGCACCAAGTCGACGTACGCGGCGCCCCGAGCTCTTCCATGTACCTCGTGGAAGAGTTGACTCTGTAAAGAGGGGCTTCTTGATTCGTCTCCCGCATCTCTTTAACTCGCTCACACACAGCAGCCCTCAGACGGATTTATTTATGCCGTCTCGTACCCTTAGGTCTGACATCACGAAGTTCGCTGATGTTCAGGGTACATACTTGAGTTAAGGTCGCCGCTGTGAGCTGTGTCCCGTGATCGGTCATTGGCTTTAAGTTGCACTTGTCTATTTTAGGTCTTTTGCCTGTACCAGCGTTATATATACACGTTTATATTTACTTTTACCGGCGCTTTTATGTATTTGTCTATTTTTAGGTTTTTGCCTGTATCAGCGCTTTATTTACACGTTTGTTCCTACTTTCACTGGCGATTTTAATCGCCTTTTATGTATTTATTTTATGCTGCTGTGTTTACTATGCAGTATAGTTGTGTTCTCTTATTGTATGTACCATGTGCACTCATGTAGTTTGTGAATGTTTTAATTTCCTGTTGCATGAGGCAGCATGACTGCAACCGTAAGTGGGCCCTGTGCCTGTGGTTGTTGACTCAATAAATACAAATACAAATACTTTCTCCACAAGATTTAAGTCGTTCGGACTCAGAGCTTTCAATATGTATTTACATATCTTCATCAGCGATCATTCGTAAGAATTGCGTTAAAAACGCAATTCTTACGAACAATCGCTGATGAAGATATGCAAATACATATCGAAAGCTCTGAGTCTGAACGACTTAACTCTTGTGGAGAAAGTCCAGTTTAATAATTAATTAAAACTAACTCCACATTATGTCTTTCCGTGAAAGATAAAATGTATTAAACAAAATTGAAATGCAGAAAGGACAAAGGTACAGATCTGAGAAACCTGAGAAAAAAACATGAAGAAGAAAACCTTAAACTCGTGTAGACAGATAATTAGTTAATTAATCACGTTTTTCATTAAACTGAATATATCAATGGTTTCCTGATGCAACATAGATGAGCTTACCTTACCTTACCTTACCTTACCTTACCTTACACTATCCAATAGTGTAAGCTGTAAGGTAAGGTAAGGTGACTCAGGAATTTTGAAAGGCACATCATGCCTGCTGGTCCTGTTCTCATCAAGCTCGTTACTGGGGATCAAGGCTCAGTCTTGGGTAGAAATTTGGTACATGATGGGGGTCCAGTGTCAGTCAAGTTGGGATTTGAAGAGGTTGAGTGACAAGACCTGCACAACCAAGGCCAGTACGTCCATGCGGTGCTGCAGCTGAAGTAAATCGGTGAGGCAGGGATATCGAAGCACAAGCGTGTTTGTTTATTTTGGTAGCAATCATAGTACGTACAGGCACAAACAGATGTGTTTTCCGGTGAGTTTCTCGAACTTGAAGTAGAGAAGCTGCAGTGTGAACTGTGAACCAATATAAAGGTATTGTTTCTGATAGGCAGGGTAGTAAATGGGGATATACATTATACAAGGTAGGAAGGCATATACCCTGTGGACTAATTTATATCAAGTACCTCTTGAATCTTTAGTTTTGTTGGCTGATAATTGTTTATCCCAAGATTACCAATTCAGTATATTGATACAGGAATCCAGCACATGATTCAAATGATGATTCGTGCAATTACGACATTATGCTTGAAGTGGTGGTAATGCAATAACTTTTGCATTTAAATACTATCCATAAGAGGCATTTTTTTAAAAACACCTTTAAGAAGAGGCTTTGGACAAGCCTTGCAAGTACAACCATAAATATCTTAAGAATCAATCAGGCCATACATGCATTTATTAAGATGTTGGCATGAAATTAAAACATTAATTTATATTTAGCTGATAAATTAACATGAGCCCTCGAGGGCCTCTGATAATTACACACCCTGGATGGGGGGGGGGGGGGATTTCGCTCCCCCTATGACCTAGAAAACCACGCAACGTAGCGACAAGCGGAAAACGACGTTAGATAGCTCGAGACAAGCTATTTCGAAAGTATTTCGTTCATTTTTTTTTATCAGGTCAATAATGAGGTCACCAGTGACCAGAGGTCATCAAGGATCAGATTTTCAAGTTTTAGGACTTCGCTTCGAACACCCCCAAATATCTCGGGAACTATGATAGTTAGCAGCAAACGGGAAAAAAACAATCGAAAGCTCTTGCAAAATGCTATCGACATAGGTGTCCCCCCAGATTTGAGCTCCGGTCAATAGTTAAGGCTCCAGAGGTCATCAAATGTCAAAAAGGTGATTTTTTTGCAAAACTGTTTTTCGGAAATAACTTTTTACCTAATAAAGATAAAGCAATAGGTTTTACGCCATCGTGTTTGTCTCGTCAATGTACTTCGAATAATATTCATGGTGACCAGGCTAGGTCAACTGAGAAATTTGATCTTAGGTCAAGGTCAAATGGTGACCCAAGTTGGTCATGTTGCATATTGGGAGACGTGTCGAGGAGACAAACACATTGGTACCATTTTCTTTTCTCTATCTTCATTATGTCGATAGTTATTGACAAAACAGTGTTGGTGGTCACGAAATTGACCTGACCTTAGGTCACCGATATTAGAAATCCGAGATAAACAAATTGTTGGTATCTATGACCTTATGAAATTATGCAAGATTGAAACCGATCGGCCTAACACTGTGGCTGTGGTACTACTGCAAACGTTTTGGAGGTGGGGTCATCACGTGTCTGGTGACCTGACCTACCTGAGATGACCCGAGGTCAAGAATTTTACATAATGTGGGAAGTTCATTGCCGAACAGGTGTGCAAAAAAAAAACGGCGCCGCTGCGCGCCGCCGTTTTTGCGCTATCCTCGAAAAACAGGGGGTGGGGGGCGGATTTCGCCCCCCCCCCCTCCAGGGCGCGTGTTAAGACAAAGACATAAAATAAAATTGCAACAAAGAGCCTCTTGGGCCCATCCAAGGTTGCACCCCCCCCCCCCCTCCACTAGTCTCACTCCTTCAAATCACCATACTCTACCTGCATAAAAGAAGGCTGATCCCATGAGTATTTATGAACCTTCTCTGTAAAGTATTTATCTAATCCAATTTTGAAGGAAGCAAGTGTCACTGCAACAGCGACATCCCCTGGTAGCATATTCTAATGTCCTACAACCCTTCTACTGAAAAATGACTGTCGTAGCCCAGTCCTACTTTGTTTCATGAGTTTATGCTGATGACCTCTACCTCGATTTTCCCTATTGAACTCAAACATTCCCTTTAAATATCCAGAATGCTGACCATTTACAAATTTGAAGACTTCAATTAGATCTCCTCTTAGCCTTCTATATTTAAGTGAAAACATACCCAATTTCTTTAATCTATCTTCATAATGTAAACTACCAAGACAATTAACCATTTTTGCTGCCCCTTTTTTAACTCTTTCTAATAACCAGAAATCTTTCTCATATGTTGGAGACCAGGCTTGTACACAATACTCCAAATGTGGTCTAATGTATGCACAATACAGTTTTGTTATTACCTTTTCACTATTGTAGGACAAATTTACGTTAATGGTCCCTAGCATTCTAAGTGCCTTTTTCATAGCTTCTACAATCTGGTCTGACGCTGATAGTCTATTGTTTACCATGACACCTAAATCTCTTTTGCTGTCTATACTGTTCTCAATTAAATTTACAAATGTTATAAAAAAGCAATTAAGACACTAGACATTTATGACCTAATTCTTGCCTCTTGCCAAGCCAATTTTGGAATGCCTCCGTCTCCATTCTCCACCCACGGACCTACTAGATATTGATGTATCTATGCAACAGTATACTTATAAGTTTTGTGTGATTCATCTTTGCCAGTAAGATTGTCAGTAAGTAAGATTTGCATTAGCGTGTTAGATCAATGACTGGAAAATATACTATTGACATAACCTAATTGGAAATACATCTACCTGCCTATCATTCATGTTAACATTCATCATTGTTGTCGAATATTTATGAGAAATATTGTCTGATTAGTTGTTTTCTTGGCTTATAGTTGTCCAACTCTGAATTGCACTCACCTTTTGAACTCACCTGTTAAGTTTTCTTCTCATCATCTCATCCTCATGACATATTTATATTGATAATTGAAATGAAATATTGTATTTACACTTGTTACCATAATGTAGCAATAACAGATCTTTGGTTACTACCATCAATATTTAAATGAAGAATGTACCACCTACTGACATATACCAACATATGACATATTCTGACATGTAGGTAATCAGGCCTTTCATTTGCGATGAGCTTTGTCACATTTATTTGGAAAATATTGCAGACAAAATATGTATTATCAAGTATAACAATGATGTTCACAGAACATTGCTAAAAACACTTACGTTACATACGCTGTATATTAACATTCAATTATGATAAGGAAACACACAAATCACTCAATCTGAGACCTCTGAGGCTCTGAAGCTGAGGATCTAGTAGTAATACATCAATTCAGGTTAAGTATTTCTTGTGACATTCTTCTGTGCTGCTGCAATGCAACAGCTGAAACGCTATACTGGTGAGCAGGTGGAGAGTTGTTGTCATACACCTCTTGGATACTTGACTTGAGACTTAAGAGTTGAGGTAAAGTAAAGTGCCACATAGTCTCCACCTCCAGGCTTCAGGCTTCATTTGTATATATATATATATTGTATGTTGGGGCTTAGGCGGTCCAGGGACGAAATTAAGGGGAATTGTGGACTCATGGCGTGACACTACATAACAAAATATATCATTAAGCAAAGATGAAGATAACAAAAGACAAGGCTCAATTTCCTTCCCCTTCCCCTCCTGAGCACGTCACTGCACAAATAAAACACAGTCATAATTTACTTTCTCATGCATACACATATAATTATATGCATCTAAAACAAAATTCAAGGCGGCAAAACATATTATAGTGACATCTTTAGATACCCCCTTTGGAATTGCCTGAGGACGCCATTGGGTTAATTTGCCCAAACTTTAAAAAGGAGTATATGTTAGAGCATACAATTAGGTGGATAAATCCAACAACATGAAAACATTATGTTCAAACAACGTCCCAGGAATCTAAAAATGCATGTTTTCCCCATTTGTTTGCTACCTATATCCGTCCATGAACAAATTTGGGATATTTATGAATCTAGGAATGTAGTTCATGCTCCAAGGAATTGAATGCCGCTTTCCCGGAGATAATCGGTCCAGCGGTTTCCGAGATACGAAAGGGGGGGGGGGGGGGGTAGCCCCTCCCCGACAGATTCGTATTTGTTTTAGCCCGACAGTAATAGGGTTAATAGCTCTGTTGGTTTTTGAGTTATTGCGAAAATTCGTCATGTGGGGGGGGGGGGGGGGGGGGGCGGGCGGGCGGGCGGGCGGGGGAGGGGGCAATATTTGCCCCCCCCCCTCCCCCGTCAAGCACGGGTTTAAAACCGAAACAAAAACAAAACAAAAACGAGCGAAAATCAACCCCCCTGCAGTGCGCGGGTTAATATCTTTGAAAATTTTGATTTTTGTGGGCATTTTTTTCAAACAATCGTTTATTTTTCTTTTTGGAGTCACAAACCACAATTTTCACAAATACGGATAGCAATTATGTAGTCCTTGCCATTTGCTATCTTTTAACGGGTTTTGATTGCATTTTGCTCACAATATGGCTTTTGTACCATCTGTTAAAGTTTAGCTGATTGTTTCGTCAAACTCGTGTGTAGTGACGTGACGACGTCACGAAATTCGCTATATCTCTATTTTTTTCCTGTAGAAATTGCTTCATTTTTGCACAGCAGACGTACAATTCATGTAGGAGAAGGTACCCAAAGTTTCACGTTGATAGCCTTATTGATATTGTTAAGCTATTGCGAAAGTTCATCAGGGAGGGGAGGGGGGGGGGGGGGGGGGGGGCGGCGTCCCCCCCCCCCCCAGTCAATGGCTGGTTAAGGATCATGCACATTGCACATATATCTCATAACAACCCATCTGAAGCCTGATACAGGCACATGCTATTCGGAAAATTGAATTGGTTAGAAACTGTTTGAGAACTGTGAATGTTTGGTGTGTCATCTCCCACACAAATTTTCTGCTATGTTGGGGTCATTTTGGCCAATTCAACTCACACTAATGTCTAATGTCCAGGGTGGAGAGACCTGTTATGTTGTGAATTGTGATTGAAAACATTAAAGTTTATATTTTTGGAAATTGGAATAAACCCTTTATTTATTCTACATTTATTATACTAAAATATCATGTTTTTATTATTTACTGTAGCTCACTGTCTGTAGACCCCTTACGGCTTAGTCACCCAGCCGTGAGCCGGCAACCATGAAGGCCTACTGCGCGCTGGCATGCTGCCATCACTGTCTGTAGACCCCTTACGGCTTACGTCACCCAGCCGTGAGCCGGCAACCATGAAGGCCTACTGCGCGCTGGCATGCTGCCATCACTGTCTGTAGACCCCTTACGGCTTACGTCACCCAGCCGTGAGCCGGCAACGATGAAGGCCTACTGCGCGCTGGCATGCTGCCATCACTGTCTGTAGACCCCTTCGGCTTACGTCACCCAGCCGTGAGCCGGCAACCATGAAGGCCTACTGCGCGCTGGCGTGCTGCCATCACTGTCTGTAGACCCCTTCGGCTTACGTCACCCAGCCGTGAGCCGGCAACCATGAAGGCCTACTGCGCGCTGGCGTGCTGTCATCACTGTCTGTAGACCCCATACCATCACTGTCTGTAGACCCCATATTCCATACCGTCACTGTATATAAACCCCATATAGTCACTGTATATAGACCCCATAAAGTCACTGTCTGTAGACCCCGTACCTTCACCCAGCCCTGTTCTGACAGCCATGAAGGTCTACTGCGCGCTGGAGTGCTGCCGCCACCACGCGGCCAGCAGTGACGAGGTCGGCTTCGTCGACTTCCCGGCGGTGGCGGGCGAGCTGCGTCGCTGGCTGGCGCTAACCTGGGTGCGGCACGTGGTGCGCGGCGTGACCCGGCTCTGCACCGACCACTTCCTGCCCGACCAGCTGCTGCCCGACCCAGAGTGGGAGCGCCGCTTCCCCGGACAGGTCAACTCCAACCCGAGCATCAAGCCGGGCGTGATGCCCACACTAGATGTACCCGGATGGATCGACGAGAGGTAAGGCGCAGGGCGGGTCACAAGCGGACGTGGACGATCCAACCAGGGGTGAGACGCAGTCTAGCAGGACGGGTCAGAGGGGACAGAATTTAGGCCACAGGCCCGATGGTCTCAGGTTATCCTTAGCGGCGGCTTTATTTGTGTTTTGAGTAACCCATTGTCTGAGTCGAGCCACGTGAAGTCCTGCCTTTTTAGTGAACTTTGTGATGCATAATCTTTAGTTCAGAGTTCTGAAGCACTGTAAAGAGCACACAGAACAGCCGTTAGAGAGGACGGCGTTATGTGAGAGACCAGAGGTTGTGCACCGTCATCCAACTGCTTTGTGTTGCTCAAGCTAGGCTGGTGACAGAATGTCCAGTCATATTGAAATGCTTTTGTGGGCGCCAGATGACGTTTTTTTCTTCTATTTGATTTTCTCTTCGTCTTCGTAGACGTTAGCAGTTGGTGCGCCCGAAAACCGCAATCATCATCATACGTTGTTTACCGAACATTATTTCTTTAAATACCTCTTTCAGTAACTCCAATCGACCGAGCCCTCGGTCAGCTACAACCTTTGGTAACAGAACAGAAGCCTTTCTGTAATGTGTGGTGCTTTGGTTGTGCAATTGATGTCATTTATGAGGCAAACGTTCCCGCCGGGTGGCGGGAACGGACTTTCCCGCCGGGTGGCGCGCTAGACGGGCGACCCCCGGCCGCTCCTCACTGTTTTCGGTTTTACTCTGGGAATTAGACACCGGCTTCGTGAAATTTAGTGTCTACGTGTTTGTTATCTTCGAGTTCATCTGCGTGCTACACCGCAAAGACTGTGAGTTGCTTCTTCGACTTATTATCTACCTTAGAAGATTTGCGATTTTGAAACCTGTGTGAAAAACCAAGCCGGAAGACAGAAACCTGGGAAGTGTCTGTGTCAGCAAAAGTGTGTGAACGCTTCAAGTTTTCAGTCAAATAGGTGTCTTTTTTCTCTATGGTGCGGCAGTGATATTACGTGCTTGAATATTGCATTTCTTCAAGAGTCCTGCGTTTATTTTCTAGAACTACTTCTTTTCCAACGTATACTAACGCGGCAGTGCAGATGAACACCACTAGCCTGGCCGTCGCCATGGCAACCCCCCTTGACCAGGGGATACCCGCCGCAGTGCCGCCCGGCTAAAGTCAACAAATGCCAGGCGGCCAAACGGTCACCGGGGCACGTTCCCGGCGGCCGGCGCGGCGGGGAGCCCGGGGCGGGTGGCGGGCCCGCCGAGCGAGGGAGAGAGGGAGCAGCGACCAGCCGACTGCTCCTGGCACTGGGGACCCCGAAGGGCCCTGTCGTGTAGTGTGCCAACAACCATCCGTCACCACGACAGGGTCAGTAACGCAAGACAGAGACGACCCGCTGACGCCTGCTACTCCGTCAGACCAAGCGGCGGCAGCGGCGGCGGCCGCCGACCCACCCGACGCGGCTACCAGCGAGCGGCCGGGGCCGGCGCTCGCTGCAACCGACCGACACACCGGCCAGACCCGGCAAGCAGCGAGTCGGCCCACATCTCACACCGAGACCACGAGGCCTGCTCACACTCTCGCGATCGGCCATGCGAATGTCCGGTCGCTGATCCCGAAAATGGACTGCGTTAGTCTGACAGTGCGTGATCACGACCTTGACGTGATGTGTATCACTGAGACGTGGCTGACAGATCGTGTCACGGACAGGATATTAGTGTTTCCCGGTTACAGGCTGGTGCGCAGGGACCGGCCGACCCGGCGGTGCCACAATCGTGCTGTGACAGCGAGCCGTGGTGGTGGTGTCGCGATATTGTGCCGGGAACGCCTGAACTGCGCCGTCCTACCCATCTCCAGCGCCAGTGAAGCCTGCGAGTCGCTGTGGGTGTCGGTGAGCGGCGGTGGGTGGCGCTCGGCCACCGTGGGCGTTGTCTACCGTCCCCCGTCTCAGCCGATATTAGGAGGCCTCGACGAGATACACGACCAACTTCGCGCAGCTGTCGCCACTGGTAGACCCGTCTTTTGTCTTGGTGATTTTAACATCGACCTTCTGCGTCCTCAAACTCCCACTGTGCGCCGCTATATTTCAATTTTAAATGATTTGAACCTTTGTCAACTTGTTGTCACTCCCATCCATCTGGAACCGACCGCCACACTCCTTGACCATATAATCACCAGTATGCCGGATCTGGAGAGCGCCGTCTCGGTGCCACCGGTAGCGATTGCAGACCACCTCACCACCATTCTTCGCGCGCCCTACAGGCGTCAGCACTCGCGTCCTACGCCTTTCCGAGCTCGCCCCTGGCGCAAAGTAGATTGGGACGCGCTCAGTTTACATCTGCTGCTGTCAGACTGGGACCCGTTATATCGGGCCGCTGACATCGAGGGGAAGTTGGAGACGTTCATGCGTGTATGGTCGTCTGCCATCGATGTGCACTGTCCCCTGAAAACTGTGACCCCACGTCGCCCACGCTGCCCGTGGTTGGAGGGTAACCACGAGCTGCGCAGTGTAATGCGTGAGCGCGACCGGGCCTACCGGGAATGGCACAGGTTCGGTACGGAGACCGCCCTTATCGAGTATCGGCGGCTCCGAAACCGGGTTAAGAGTTGCTGTGCCCAGGCGAAACGCGACTTTCTGTGCGCGACCATGCTGTCTGATCGTGCGAGTTTCTGGCGCGGGATCCGTGAGTTCGCCCTTCGACCCACGAGAGGAGGCGGCGGCGCCGAGGATATGCCGATGGACCGAGCTGACGACTTCACTCGCCATTTCGCCTCAGTCGGGCCTAAGATAGCTGCCGAGCTGGCAGCCGGCTGCCACAGCGTGCCACCTCTCTCTCCGAGACCACCGTGCGTCACCACAGCCCGGCTAGTCTTACAACCGGTGACCTTACCCATGCTTTCCAGTGCCTTGAAAGAACTGTCCTCTTCTAGGGCTGTTGGACTCGATGGTGTGCCGCTACTTGCATTGCAAAACTGTTTCGCTGTCTTAGGACCTCACTTGCTTCATCTCGTCAACACTTCTGTCATCACTTGCGTCTTCCCAAGTGACTGGAAAATTGCCTCAGTTCTCCCTCTTCATAAATCTGGGCCTCGCGATGCTCCTGGCAATTTTAGGCCGATATCGATTTTATCAGTGTTGTCAAAATTATGCGAGAAGGTTGTATGTACGCAGTTGTCGGCGCATCTCGTTTCCCACAGCCTGTTGGCGCCTTCACAATACGCGTACAGGCCGTGCCACTCGACGGAGGATGCCGTGGTCGACGCTGTGGAATGGATGACGCGCCGGATCGACGCGGGACATGTCGTCGCCGTCACCTCCGTCGACCTTAGTAGAGCCTTTGACAGCGTTGACCACGGTGTCCTCCTGACCAAGCTACAGTGGTACGGCATCGATCCCCGATGGTTCCGGAGTTACCTCGATGGTCGGCTGCAGGTGGTGAGAGGCGGATCACTATCCCTTCCTTTATCCCACGGCGTCCCTCAGGGGTCCCTCGTGGGCCCACTCCTCTTCAGCATCTTCACGAACGACCTTGCATCGTACCTTCCTCACGGGCGTCTGGTGTCCTACGCAGACGACACCCAGCTCCTCGACTCCGCCCTCCCAGCACACCTATCCCTACTAAAATCCCGCCAGGAGGATACCATCATTGCGGTTCAATCCTACTTCACTGCCAACTCCTTAAAGATGAACCCCACCAAGACCACCCTCCTCCTTGTCGGTACTCCTCAAGCCCTTAAAAAGACTCCATCCTTTCAGCTCAACATCTCAAACCACACACTCAATCCCTTACCGTCCGTGAAGATGCTGGGGGTCACCATGGATCGTAACTTGTCCTGGGAGGAGCACATTTCCAATTTAGTCAAAAAGTGCAACTCCATCCTGTTCTGTCTGTATAAAATTCGTCACCACCTCACACCCGAGACCCGCCAACTCCTAATCCAAACACACGTGTTCCCCCACATATTGTACTGCCTCTCCGTCTGGGGCGGGGCCGCTGACTGCCACCTCAGCCGGGTACAAAAGGTGATAAATTTCGCGGCAAGGATCGTCTCGGGTGCGCGGGGTCGTGATCATATCTCACCGATCGTGGAGTCGCTAGGCTGGCGTGGTATACGCGACCTCGTTTGCGCGCCGCGACTGTATCGGCGTCTACAGAGCCTTAAACGATCCCCGCGCCCCGGCAGCGGTCCGATCGCTATTCATCCCTCGCACCGCTGTGAGTGAGCGCCTCACGCGGGCTGCGGTGGCTGGTGCTCTAGAGCTGCCCGCTTTCCGGCTATCCATGTCGCGCAGGGCTTTTTCCTATAGGGCGGCCTCGTCTTGGAACCACCTGACGCCGGCCGTTATGCCTCCCGGAGCCTCGCCGTGCTAAAATCCCAACTCGAAAATTGTGACGACGGTGTGTGAAAGCTTGAATTCGTACGTTTTATTAACATAGTTACCACGATTTCTTGTGTGTGTGCGATGCGTGTTTTAAATTGTCTGTCGTGTTTTTCGTTTGTATCGCCCAACTTGTATCCCTTTCACTCGAATCGAACATTAAGCCATTTATATGGAATGATTCGCAAATACATGAAACGTTCTCTCCAAGATAGAGATCCTTCAGGACACTAGTTTGCTCTTCATTCATTATCTCCCGAATGGCTATGACAACCGCATGCGACCTTCCAATGTTTCTTTATCGCATTCATGCATTCTAGAGCAAAATGCTAGAACCTTGGCAGTTGTGGCGCCCTTTCGCTCAAACCATCACCGTCACCATCATCACCATGATCATTATCATTATCATTATCATTATCATTATCATTATCATTATTATTATTATCATTATCATTATTATCATTATCATTATCATTATCATTATCATTATAATTATCATTATCATTATCATTATCATTATCATTATCATTATCATTATAATTATCATTATCATTATCATTATCATCATCATCATCATCATCATCATCATCATCATCATCATCATCATCATCATCATCATCATCATCATCATCATCATCATCATCATCATCATCATCATCATCATCATCATCATCATCATCATCATCATCATCATCATCATCATCATCATCATCATCATCATCATCATCATCATCATCATCATCATCATCATCATCATCATCATCATCATCGCCGCCGCCGCCGCCGCCGCCGCCGCCGCCGCCGCCGCCGCCGCCGCCGCCGCCGCCGCCACCACCACCCACCACCACCACCACCACCACCACCACCACCACCACCATTATGGGACAATTCACTTCTGACAAATGCCAAGCGGCATAAACTTATAGGAGGACGCTTGACCCTCTCTTAGCTTTGCTGATGAATCTTCCTGAAAAAATTATCTCCCGAATCGGTGTATTATGGCTTCATTTCCTTGAGTGTAGACTGTGGAGCGTCTGGCATTCCTACAGTTCAGTCTGTGCAAATATTGAGTTTCCCTCTCCGCAAACTTGTCTTCAGTTTGCTTTACAACTCAGTTTGCTTTACAGCCGAGCATTTTGTTGGAAGCTAATTCGATTATATACGTGTCGCGTGCCTCTTTCATCTTATAAATTGGATTTATAGATATGCCGTCTGAAGAAATGTTATTTTGCCAGACTTACGGCGGCATTTTGTGTTTTTAAATACGTTTGCCTTTGTTTCTTGTACGAAGCATACTGCGGCCTGCTGGCATCTCCTGTCATCTCGCGATGTGTTTGATGTTTTTGCCTTTTGAAGTTTCATCATCTCATCGAGGTTGTCGAACAGTTCCGTTTCCTCTGTTTGCCAAGTGCCATCCTGGAACACTTCTGGCGCTGCTACCCTGGGTCAGCGTCTTCTTCTTTTTTAACATGATCCTCACTGGATTTTGCGTTCTATGTGTTTTTACAGTGGATTCTTTGACTTCGAGATACAAAAATATCACAATCGTAACCACTCATTGGGTTTGTACTGTTATTTGTTTAAATACTGTGTTTAAATAATGGCCATCTCAACCAGCGTTGGAATATTGTCCATTTTCTGGACTTTTCGGGGTCCAAATAATTTTGCTGTCTTCATTTTTTTCTTCTGGAATTTGCTGTCTTTTCACCTGATCTTACTGACATGGTAGTTAAAATCAAATTCATTTTCCTCACAACGATTTAATATGAATTATAAATCAGGAATTTATCTAAATAGATAAAATAAATAATCTAATAATCTGGCCGGGGTGGTCCAGTGGACAACACAGTGGACTTCGGTGCAGAGACTGCACCAACTGTGGTTCGACTCACACCTAGTCACCCGCCTTGGTGTCTCGTCCGACCCGGTGTGGCCCTTGGGCAAGGCCTCGCAAACTTAATCCCAAAGAGAGGAGCAGGAGTTCCTCCTGCAAGTGGGCGAAAGGGTTGGGGGGTGAGATGAAATAAATTAAATCTTCTTAATAATCTTAATGATCTTAATTTGCAATCAATACAATTTGACTCTCCACCTGGCACCTATCGATTTTTGCTTTCCGGGCCAGGTCATGAAACAAAAAATCCAACACTGATCTCAACATGGCCATGATGTATGATGCAAAACGGTTAATTGTCCTTCCTAGCAGAAATGCTAGGAAGTTGGTATGTATGTCTGTTGATATGTAGCATTGCAGTCCGAGGCCTCGTCTCAGTGACGATATGACCATTGACCACAGAAGTGGGAACATAGCGCAACAGCGCAGCACAGTGACTGACCGTGTCACACCCTCTATGATATGACCATTGACCACAGAAGTCGGAACATAGCGCAACAGTGCAGCACAGTGACTGACCGTGTCACACCCTCTATGATATGACCATTGACCACAGAAGTGGGAACATAGCGCAACAGCGCAGCACAGTGACTGACCGTGTCACACCCTCTATTTCAGCGAGTTGGAAGCGGAGGCGGAGCCGGCAGACCCGCCCTCCATGTTCGTCCGCCAGGAGGGCAGCTCTGCGCGCAGCGTGCGGCCCACGGCGCGTCTTCGCGAGGCCCACTTTGACCTGTTTGACGGGCTGCCGCCGGCGCCGGTGCTGCGCCGGAGCCGCGGCCGGCCTCCGAAGGGGTCGCCGCGGCCGGCCGCCGGACCGCCGCCGTCCCTCGCCGCGCCGGACCTGTCCGATCCGGAGGTCCGCGCCCGACTGGTGCAGCAGGCTGTCGATGAGTACGACTGGCGGCAGGCGCGCGCGCTCGAGACGGGCGTAGTGCGCGCCGCGGACGGCACAGAGACGCTGTACGTTAGTGTGCCGAACTCTGACGAGGAGGATGACGAATGTGGCGCAGTGCGGCGGCGGCCGGCGCGGGGCGGTACGGCCGTCCGCAGCCGGCGGTGTCGTGGGGTGAAGAGGCGGCGTGCTGCGCACAGCGCTGGCGGCGACCGGGCGCTGCCTGAGGCAGAGGAACCGCCGCTGGCTCAGCGGCTGCCGCCCAACACGTCACAGCGGTTCCGCGAGGTCCTGGCCGCCCAGCGAGAGGTGCAGGCACTCGTGAAGCAACTGGAGGCCACCCCGGCACCGCCCGCCGATCCGTCGAAGTCTACCGAGGCCGGCGAGGGCGGTGCTGGCGGCGGAGACGGTGTGCCGGAGGACTGCTCGCTGATGGTTCTCCGTGGCGGGGAACCGCTGCCGACGGAACCCCTCCCGCCAGATGGGGACAACTACAGCACACCGACAAGCCTGGAGGTGGCTCTTGGTCTCCTACATCAGCAGAGGCTGGAGAACCTCCGTCTGCGCGCCGACCTACTACACGCGGCAATCCGAGACCGACATGGCAGCTCGCAGCTGGCCGACGCGCGCCAGCAGGCCGCTGAGGCCACCATGATGTTCCAGGACAAGCTCGGAGACATGTTCACCCCGGCGCAAATGAAGCTGATTCAGAACCGCTCACTGCGCCGGACACATATGTGGGACACGGTGGATATAAAGCGAGCGATTGGACTTCGTCGGCTGTGCACGCGACGTGCATATGCCTACGTTAAGGATGTGCTGCGCGTGCCGCTGCCGGGCCTGGCCGTGCTCCGTGGCTCCTCGCAGCGTAACCCCGAGACGGCGATCATGTATGCCCAAATGGTGGACGGCCACCGGCTGAAGCACATGACGAAACGCGCGCGGCTGTCGCGCCGGCGAAGGTGACGTCCGGCTCCCTCGAGCCGCGTCCGACCCACACGCCGGCGGCTGCTGCGCCCGAGAATCACGTCGACCACAAGTACATCGTGCTGACTGCAGGGAAGGACGGGGCAGCGGGGCGCGGCGCGGGCGGGACACGTGATGACCGACCCTGCGAGGCGACCCAGCTGCTGCAGTCGGTTCAAGCAGCCCAGGCGGCTGGGCAGACGGTGCTGGTCGACGCGTCCGGCGCTCCCCTGCTCGTCGACCGCGCCGCTGGCCAGTCGCCGCCGCCGGAGGAGCACTTCCTCATGCTGGTGCCGGAAGATGAGGAGGAGGAGGAGTTGGAGGGGGAGGAGGTGACGGTCGATCCGGCGCCGGCGCGGTCTCCACCGCATCGCCCCGGCATCCTTCGCGCCCCGATGGAGTCCCGAGAGTCGTCGACGACGAGGGCAGCGGTCTGCGGTCCCGCGACCGCGCTTCAAGCTGGTGGTGAAGGGAGACGGCGAGGTGCTGACAGAGGACGGCCGACCACTGGAGGAAATCAGCTGGCCAGCCGGTCTTCAGTGGATGGACGCAGCGCAGGTCAACTTCGCAGACGGGCCAATCGAGTGACGCTGGAGCCCTGGCTTCCCGATGGACGTGGTTAGCGACGGCAGCACACTGGCTCGTCGGATGGTACCATGTGACGCTAGAAGGAGGGCTCGTCGATGGACCCATGCATCGACTCTGGAGCACCCAGCTCGCAGACAGGAAAGAAGCGTCGCAACCCGAGTGCAGAGACGGATCGGGTGATCTCGCTGAGTGGGAACAAACTGTAGCATGCCAGCTGCGGCCGCTGTTGCGCTGTCTGCGCACTGCTGTCTCTGCCTCACTGTCTTGTAAACGCGTACCGTTTCCCAGATGAATGGCAACTAGGCGTGCCAGTGAATTGTACAGCGTGCTTGATGATTTCCCAGGCATGCGATTCAGGATAAGCGTTGAAATGGTCTCCTGTCATTCGTTGCGACACCTCAGGACGCATTATATTTGCGATGATGTTCATGAACTGCTGAATAATCTGTTGATGGTGTTCAACACGTTTCATTATACACGATGTTCCCATTTTTCATGGTCCAAAATCGCAAACGTTGAATCGATTGCGCTTGCGAATCGCGTTCAATTAAATATAAATAAAACGTTCTACTTGGAATGGTTGTTGATGAAAGATGATTTGTTTTGAATTAAAGTGATGGAAACATAACACTGTCAGACGAATTGTTTTTTTTAACAAATGGATATTTTCTGTGGATATAAATAATCGCGAAGATATTTTTATCAGCAGAGACATGGTTGAATGCACATCGATATCGATGCAATATGTTGTGTTCATATAAGCTGTTAAGTCAGCTTGTCGCAATTACATCAGACGAATCTAACATTGAGACGCACTTGTTTCCACATCCTTTGTAAACAGTTTTGACATGGGCTGACTTCTGGGACCAGACTTCAGTGCCCCTCCTGCAGTATGTCCTGTGTGCTAGCTACCCCCTACCGTACAGAGAGAGAGGAGAGAGAGAGAGAGAGAGAAGAGAGAGAGAGAGAGAGAGAGAGAGAGAGAGAGAGAGAGAGGAGAGAGAGAGAGAGAGAGAGAGAAGAGAGAGAGAGAGAGAGAGCGTGAGCGTGAGCGTGAGCGTGAGCGTGAGCGTGAGCGTGAGCGTGAGCGGTGAGCGTGAGCGTGAGCGTGAGCGTGAGCGTGAGCGTGAGCGTGTGAGAGAGAGAGAGAGAGAGAGAGAGAGAGTAGCGGTAGGAGATGCAGAGTGAGGAGGGGGAAACAGTCTTGTGGGAGATGTCGGCGATTCTGAGGACAGCTGGGAGATA
>JAXIVJ010007780.1:0-58892 GCA_036785665.1 Chirona hameri
AGGCCCCCATGTTAAATCAGCCGTAAGGCGATTAGGCGAGTGCAGTGGACGGCGACACTATGAACTTTCCCTATGTCAGAAATGGAGTTTGGTGGAAGGACGGAATCTATTTAATACCGATAGCAATACTCTAGGTTTAGGTGTGCTCATTTGCTCGCTTAAATGGAATGTCTTGGCCGCTAACACATTTACGCTAAAATATTCCTTTACAGATGCATGAAACAATCTAACATTCTGAAATTCAGATAGTTTACCTTTATTTTCGTGTTGTATTTTCGTGTTCTATTTGTTTCTATTCAATATTCAAGAGATTGAGAAACCTTGGCCGGAGGCCTCGCAGTAGCGAAGAGTGATTTTTCCGTGTTGTGAGATCGGCATAGCTGGTTTATTCTATTAGGTCGAACAGATCTATATGGCTGGCGGTAATCACGAAACGTATCACATGCAGGTTCTGGGAGGCAATGTCTGACATGCTCTCACCATTACTCCATTTTGGTGGAGCTAAATTCCAGTATTTCAGTTCCGATAACAACCTAGGCCGGACTTGATAAGAAAAAACAGAATAGAGTACATTAGCAAGCGCTGAGAGGCTCCCCTCAGATAACATAAATCGTGTCGTGAAGCGTTCTTAACATTGTGTCAAATTAAGAACGCTGCTTCAAAGCAAAGTTAGGTGGCTCATGCAGCTCGTACCAACAGAAGCTCTTTTCGTGCAGCTCAACTGTTGTTTATAATTGAAGTAGGTTGCAATGTGGTTAAGACAAATATATCTGTTGAGCATGCTCTAATTGTAGCCTTTGTTTCATTGCCGTATTCCCGTACAGTAACTTGGCACTTCTCAGGCAGTAATTGTTAGTGATGGACTGGTTAAAAAATCACACGCGATTGTATTTGTATCATGACGGTAATTGTGTTTTTGAAATGAAACTGTTATAATAAGTATGGTGCCAACTTCGACTTGCTCGTTTTTACAATTAGGTACGCTGACCAAAGTTAGCTTAATGTGTAGCCAGAATGCATACCTATGTTCAGTAATCATAACCTTATCCGGAGGTGTTTGAGATGTTCGTGTACAATATAAAGTCAGGTATGACTAACGTGCTAACAAAAATACTCGAGGAAGTTCGTTTGTGGTTAAGTCCCTACGTGATGCTGCGTGTGAACAGTTGGAGTATCACATCTTTTCCTTATTATCGGGCTTTGCAGTGATCCCATAAAACAGGAAATGGATACACAGCTACAATATTACAGCAGTGGTGTCAGCAGTTTAATCAGCTATCGACATAGAAACAGCGGTGCCTCTCTATCTGGGCATTATCGCCGACCAGGAAGGTAACTTTTTCCGCAAAAGTGGGTTGCATCTCGCCGCAGGCCTGCCAACTCGAGAGAGAATTGGGAAAGCACAATACCGGTCTGGTGCCAAGCAGTCATGGATCAGTGTCAGTGAGAAGCACAACGTGCCTGAGAAAACGTTAATCCGTACCGTGCAAACTGTACACTACCCACACATTCAGACACAGACATTAAATTATTTATAACGTTCACCCTGCTGCCATCACCGATTTTTGTTTTCTCACGAAACCACGTGCGCTGTTTTAAACCATTTGAATTGAACCCTTGTTGTCTCATGAGTTCCGATGTTCGCAGGGCTGTGATTCCAGTGTACGAGGCCTCCTCCGTCGTTGACTCATCTGACATTCGGTAACCTCAGTTCCAACGATGAGGAAGTGCAGTTCGTTGAATTCCACGAGCAGACGTCTCGAAGAATGACCGGAAAAAACCCGCTGCGACAGGGTGATGTCGCGAGTTCTTTAGCGTCGCAGCCCGCGATATAATTGGTCCGTAACTATCGTGTACATCTGACTACCTGCGATGAACTCCTAATTAGCAATAAAGTAATTAATAGTTGAAGTAGACATACGTTTTTGTAAACCTCATAATTTTATGCTTCCTTTAGATTAAAACTGTGATACGTGCTGGGTTTAACGACGGTATTTCGAATGCCACACTTGTGCGCTCAAAAAATGTCTGAGATGGCTTCAGACTACAATTACTTTCCATGACTTGGTTTGATACGACGTAGTTTTCAATAAGGTCGACAGAACTGTATCGTAGCCGAGTCGGCAATTTGCCGCTGACATTTCTCCATCCAAAGCCTCAGCTGCAATAAATGATGGTCAATGCATTGATCACTTAGTTGATTATTATCGATGTTAACTACTATCACTTTCAAATTTACGTGTTTGATTGCCAATATTGAGTTTCTTATAGGACTATTGTAAGACTGGCTTCATTATCACATTAGACACTCGTTCCTTACTTATTTAGAGGCGACCTTAATCGCTTGAGCGTCACCTGCAGTTTCAAGCTACCCATATCCATAATTAGATATTTCCCGTGAAACAGCGCTATCTCATTCAGTTTTCTTTGTGACACTCCTTCACAATTATAATGAAGGCTTACCGAAGCCAATCCAGATACCATCAACAAGTTATAACCCGCTCTAGGGCAGGTTTGTATGGTGTTGCTAAGCCAACGAATAAGTCCATATTTGTGAAACAGTAAACACTGTCTCTCTGCATTCAAATAATTTAGATAGCACTACGCGCAGAAACACAGTGTTCTTTGCAAAAACAAAATGGATTGATTTCCAGCGACAATGTAACTGACAGCAGTCCAGTATATCTTGTCTGTGTTGCTTAGAATAGCATTAGCTTACTTGGTATGTTCAGCGATGGCCCAATGAAAGTGGCACAAATCGACTCGTGAACACTTTTTTATGGTGGGCGGCAGAATCGTTTTCTTCTTCTGATGATTTGTCTGGGTCAAGCCATCCTATTTATAACCTGTCCAGTCAGATACAGCAGAAAGTTTCAGTCCTAATGAAGTCTCAGAACGATTATGTGAGAAGGGCAACTATACTTATAAGCGAACTGTCGTGGAAGCAAATATCAGCAATATTGCAAGCTTCCTCGTTATCTGTTTCATGCACTCACCCTGTTAAACCGCAGCGCTTACGACCATAATCAAATGCGAAAGACAAAGAACAAAGACTACTGATCTAATAATAACGTATAATTTTATTTCCGCAATCCTTACAGCTGCCCCTGAGACTGATTTGAGTGTTTCAGATAGCTCATGAACTGCTCATGGCTTATGTGATGTAGCCTCATGGTGTGTGGTTATGTGATAATCTATATTCAACGCTTCAGGAGCACCAACAATAAATCCAAAACCACCCACACCACGCCATTACCCTTTCCAAAATGGTCCACGCGTTTTCCAAGTCAATGTGAATGGAACCAAGCTGCTAATATTCTCAATTCAGACCAACTCCTCTCAGCCGGCTAAGTGATACTCCCGAGCCGACACCCTGATCCTGATCCTACTCCTCACCTCATCTCCCACTCACCGAGCGCCCTCGGCCGGCGCGGCGGCCTGGCGCTCCTGGTCAGCACCGACACATATAAATACCGTACCAACACAAAACCGGCAGCCGGCGCCGATCGCTTCACGAACCGGCGCCGGCCCATTTTGTTTGACTCCAATCGTCGCCATCTCCGTGGTAGGGCCGTTTCCCTGTTTAGCTCCATCTCTCCGTCTCTCCGTCTCTCCGTCGCGCCGGACGCTGGAGCAGCTCGCGGCTCGCGCGCGGCACCTGCAGGGCTCGGGCCGGTTTCACCCGGCGCGCGGGGTCCGGCTCGGATTTATGGGCTGTCCCCTGCTCCGATCGACGGTGGGCGCAGCACGCCCCGGTCCGGCGGTGACGGGACCCGGCGCCGTGGGCGGTCCTGAGCACGCCGCCAGCCGCTCTTCCGGTCTGCACAGGTGGACGTGTCACCCCCGGGCCCCTCCGGCTGTTTGGCAGATGGTGTGTTTTGCTTAGGTAATGATTGCGCTCCGTGGGAATATGGCACAACCGGTGGGGCATTGCAATGTTAACTAAGAGCAAACTTTACATTCATCATTATATCACGCTGCTCAATAGTACCTAGTAAATAATAATAATAATAATAAGAAGAAGAAGAAGAAGAAAGAAAATAGGAAAATAACAAGAAGAAGAAAAAAGGAGGAGAAGGAGGAGAAAAGGAATAACCTAAAAGTTATTTAACTTGCAGCCAAATGACCAACTTGAAAACAAAACTTACTACTTATGTGTTTAACATCTACTTCGCTATCTCCTGTCACCTCACTATTAGTCGTTTCGCGGTCTCCACCGGCACCTGGCCCAGTGTTCAGTCGGCAGCCTCCCACGCATCTCGTCCTGTCCGCCTGGCCGCTTGACAACCCCGGAGGCGCCGCGCTCTTTACGGAAGCACGAGCGGGGCGCTGCTCTGTCTCCGTGCCGGTCCTCCGGGGAGCCGAGCCGCCCGGGCCGGCCACCGTGGCACGGCTCCATCACGGCAGGAACACAAGGTGAGGAGCAGGAACACAAGGTGAGGAGCAGTAACACACGGTGAGGAGCAGGAACACAAGGTGAGGAGCAGTAACACACGGTGAGGAGCAGGAACACAAGGTGAGGAGCAGGAACACAAGGCGAGGTGCAGGAACACAAGGGGTGAGGAGCAGGAACACAAGGTGAGGAGCAGTAACACACGGTGAGGAGCAATGAACCACAAGGTGAGGAGCAGGAACACCAAGGTGAGGAGCAGGAACACAAGGTGAGGAGCAGGAACCACAAGGTGAGGAGCAGGAACACAAGGTGAGGAGCAGGAACACAAGGTGAGGAGCAGGAACACAAGGCGAGGAGCAGGAACACAAGGTGAGGAGCAGGAACACAAGGTGAGGAGCAGGAACACAAGGTGAGGAGCAGGAACACAAGGTGAGGAGCAGGAACACAACGTGAGGAGCATGAACACAAGGTGAGGAGCATGAACACAAGGTGAGGAGCAGGAACACAAGGTGAGGAGCAGGAACACAAGGTGAGGAGCAGGAACACAAGGTGAGGAGCAGGAACACAAGGTGAGGAGCAGGAACACAAGGTGAGGAGCAGGACACAAGGTGAGGAGCAGGAACACAAGGCGAGGAGCAGGAACACAAGGTGAGGAGCAGGAACACAAGGTGAGGAGCAGGAACACAAGGTGAGGAGCATGAACACAAGGTGAGGAGCAGGAACACAAGGCGAGGAGCAGGAACACAAGGTGAGGAGCAGGAACACAAGGCGAGGAGCAGGAACACAAGGTGAGGAGCAGGAACACAAGGTGAGGAGCAGGAACACAAGGCCGCGGTGCTCCATCATACATGTCACGCCGCTAATCGTGCCCGAACACAGCGCAAAGTGAGACCAAACTGGCGCGCCGCGCTGCTAGTTAGCCGCCCTTCTGCCCGGCGGCGTTCACGGCGCCCCGCGCTCTGGTCCGGCGCTGCTTCTCAGTCTGTGGGTGGCGGGCGGATGGGTTGGGAAATGGATGGTGATTATCTACTTATTACTGGGTGGGTTGGGGGGGGGGGGATCTTCGGTGTTTAGCAAGAAGTTCGTGAAGTTAGAATGAATGCTCATCTCGGCAGCCGGCAAAATTTTAATCAACATTGACACGGGTGATTTTTTCTCTCCAATATTTGGAAGTACATTATTTCCAAGTTTCTGTTTTTCAACCGTCCTACGATGCTGTGAACTTTGTTCAATATTGTTGAATTTGATGTCGATATTAGGTAAAAATTTAGCTGCTTTCTAAGTTACATATTGCATGGAGGCAATACTGAATAAATTAAACTAATGTATGATACTACTACATGCAAAGTTGCGAGCCGGCTACTGTTGCTCGTATTGTAACGCATTCACATGGTTCGCAGCTAGAACCAGCAGCACAATTACATAAGCAGGACTAATACTTAATTAAATTTTGAATGCAAACTAATAATGTTGCAGATTTTAAGAGGCTTAAAATCTGCATTATTTATTGCTCACTCCCGGCGTAGGAGCTTCTGGCTTTATCGCGTCTCTCGTCATCGTCCTGCACCCTGCATATTTCTTATAAACATCCAAGAATGCGGTAATCGCCTGTGCAAACTGCACGTGGCAGAGACATGCAAGCTCGCCGTCTGCCTGCCCGTCTCTACATTTCACGGCGTTGAAGAAAAAAACTTACTACACGCTTCAGAAGCTTTTACATTCACGATACAAAAACATTTCACAAGTGTTTTTGTTTACGAAATCCTTCCTACTCACGACCGTCCTTAGCCCGAGATAAAATCACCCTGGTTTCTCGTTGCATGGCATGAGTTTGAATATTTTGTAAATTACGCATCAAGATTCAGCATTAAGCTCACACCAAGTGTCTCGACAGAGGCACGAACTAGTCTCTCTGACTCCGCCCAGAAGCTGCCGCGCGCGGCAGTTCGTCACGCCAGTACAACCTACTGATTATCACCCGCCGAAGAGCTCGGTTACACAACTCTCCCGAGCTGCCGATCCGACAGCTGCCGCTCAAAGCTCCCCAGCACCAGGGGCGCACCGTCGACAGGTGTTGGTCATGCCTCGAGACACCCAGAACCACCCCCGAGCCCCCTCCGTCGACGGACACCTCCGGCTGCCGCCGTAACGGTACGGGGCACAGCTACTTTCTCCAGCGCGCCGCAGCCGGCGGCGGCGCGCGGCGCGCGTGCTCGCTAGTTCGGTGCTGACTGGCTCCTCCGATGGACGCCTATCTTCGCGCCTGGTCCCTCGGGTAAGCCTGTCGGGTCGGGCCGGTAGGGGCAGGTCGGGGCTGGTCCGACGGGGTACCCCTGTGTCGTCGTGTCCCCGCCCCCTGCGTCGGACCCGAACCTGTTTTGTCAGTGACGCTGTGTGCGTGGTTCGGCGAGCTGAAGGGCGCGGAACGACGTTGATGTGACGATCAGTGCCACGGCGGGTGTCACGGCAGGTGTCACGGCGTGTGTCACGGTGGGTGTCACGGCGGGTGTCACGACGGGTGTCACGGCGGGTGTCACGTGAGGTGACGACGGTGCCGGTTGCGGTGACGGATACAGTGTTGTGGGGAGTCTGCGTACCCGTTGTGGAACGATTTTAGATCGTGACGCACGTGACTTATGTGAAGTGCGATCTTTGGGTGAAGTAAGGAGCTGGTTGGTATTTGTGGCGACATTACACATTCGTCGAGTTTTAGCGGGACTATTTAACAATTTAAATGACACTTAAGTAAACTTAGATGACGTGAGAGAGAATCTCTGTTTTTCGAATTGTGAGATGCAGATAGTTAAAATGTTGTATGCAGTGAATGTGTCCAATCGTCACCGAACACAGGGAATTATAATGTGGTAAATTTGGAAGGCCTCGGATTTTCCGGGTTTTCGTCTGTCTTAGGAACTTAGAACGTTCGAAATATAGGTGTCGATGTATATAGACGTACATTTATCCCAGACCCACTCAGATAGAATGACAGTGATGTGAACATACATATACATACCCGCCGGTGTTGGTGTTGGTGTATGTAGACATCAACATACTGCCCACCACACCCCAGCGTTTGATTCAAAACATATCCTCTCGACAGTGTCAGGAACGATGGAACGACTGCACTGCAGTATAGCTTGCCACTGACAGCAAAACTCACGGTGTCATCAATTTTCTTACAACACGCTATCGCGGAAATAACTCGTGTGATTCATCGCATAAGAACTGGCTGTCTCGAGTGAAACGTCCGACAGCGGTTCGTCGTTGGCCGGCGACAGGGACCGGCATTACCAACTCAGCGGCCGGGCGGAATCAGCACCTGCTCCAACTTTTGGTCGGCCACCCGTCATGCACTCCATGAGAGTTGGCGCGCTCACGCGCACACCGGAGGCCGCCGGCGGGCGGCACTCGCCCCTCTGTTTGAACTCCGCCGCAGCCTTCGGTGACCTTTGCTCTCTCACACACAGGCGTGTTTGACGACGCGCGTGGCTCGTCTGTGACCCCGCCGCAGCCGCCTGTCCACTCTCAGAGCCAATTCGCACCTATTGTCCATCCCATAAAACACCGGCACCGCCGCGCCGGCGCGTCGCCGCGTCGCCGCGTTTCCCCAAATTGGATATCCAGCTCCGCGGCTGGCGGCGGCCTGAGCTCGGCGCTGACTCGGGCCGCGACTCGTCAGTCGTCAGCTCGCGGCGCCGGCTAACCTCGACTCGTCTCGCGCACTCGCGCTGGAGCCGCGCCGCAGTTTCCTTGCCTGCGGCGGCGACTGGCGGCACCTCGCAGCGCAGAGGCAGACAGACAGCGCGCGGTCGGTCAGCCGCTACAGCTCGCTAATCACTGCGACACGGCTCGGCGCGCCCGACCGCAGATTTTTCGCTAATTGAGATTAGCGGGGTGCGCCGAGCATGCGGCCCGCGCGCCGTATATGGCGCGGCCGACGCGGCGTTCCTGGTGATTACACGGCGTTCATGACTGTCACTCGATGGCGGTCGCAGCGCAGGACGCCATTTTGACGCGCGACGGGAACGGGGTGCTGCAGACGAGCAGACGGTGCCTGGTCCGACGGACGTGTTGGTGACATCGTAACGCATGGATTTGTTCCGTCGATCGGCGTGCGACTCGTTGCTAGGCACTTCCTGAGTCTCCGCGGTAAGACCTTCAGGTCACCGCAGAGCGCTGGGACAGTTCTGGTGATGAACAGTTCTGAACAGGACAGTTCTGGACAGTTCTCGTGCGAACAAAGCTGAACATACTCTGATTACAAAACCGCCATGCCGCCGCGGTTTATTCGTCTCTGGCCGGACCGCGGCCACGCTGCGACGCCTGGCAATCGCCTGGCATCGCCCGGCATCGCCTGGCGCTCCAGCGCGAGCCGTCTCGGCCGAGAGGTCCACTCGCCGCCAAACGGCTGCGTGGCCCTGCGCACAATCGCCGCGATCTTGTCATTCGTGTGCATGCGCCGCACGCTGCTGCGCCGTTAAATTTACATATCGGCCATGTCTGTGGACCGTGCATGTCCAGCGTGCATGTCCAGCGTGCATGTCCAGCGTGCATGTCCAGCGCGCATGCCCAGGGCCATGCTGCGGCATGGACGCAGAGCACATTGTGCGCGACTGGCTCTTTGTCATCGGAGAGTCGGGCTGGGGTGACTACTGTGGTGTGACGACCTCACCAACGGTCTCACCAACGCGGTCACCATCGCAATCACCATCACCTTCGGTGGCTGAAGTGGACAAGGCGCAATAACGGCAAAATATTTAATAGTGCTGACAGCAATTATAGTGTATCAAAACTCTAGAAGCTCATATCTGTATAAAGATATGTTGAAATTAAGAAAAAGAACAGCTTCTGTTATTCACGGCATCAATTAGTTACAATCCTCGAGATTATTGTATTTGATTGTAAATACGCCAAAGCAGTATTATCTTCGTTTAAGACAGTAGTTGCCCGCCCGTCTGACGTTTGTGATCTCCCCTCTTCCTCAGGGGCTCCGCGGGGGCGACGAGCGCCCCGAGCGCGCTCGGCTCGACCCAGAACAAGATCAGCGACGATCTGACGGCCGGCAGCGAGCTGGGCCTGCTGCTCACGGGCTCGACGACCGTGAAGCGCGAGGCTGAGGACCTCACTGCGCGCCGCTCGCCCGAGCGTCCCGAGGACCGGCGTGTCATCATTGTCAACAACGCGCTCGAGCTGGGCCCCGGCAAAGTGGAAGACCCAGCCGACAGCCCGGGCAGGTACACGGTACAGCAGCCCGTGGCGCTGCTTCACTCGGATTCCCCATCCCCGAAGGACATGTCTACCGGTCACTACACGGCCCAGTACACGGGCCTGGCTCCTGCTCAGGTGTTCACGGAGTCCATCTCTCAGTACAACGCCATGCCGCCGTCGCCGACGACTAGCTACGGTCAGTCCGGCCTTCGGGCCGGGACGGGGACGTACGCCGTGGCGGCGGAGCCGTACTACCGCGACTACTACCCTCCTGCTGGCGCCGAGCAGTACAGCGCAGGCCGCGCTGCGCCCGTTTACGCAGACGGCCAGGATGGGCACGCTCAGTTTGTGGAGAGGTACATCAGGCCCGGATCGGCGGTGTACAAACTGCCCGGACAGGGCCTGACGGTGGACCTGCCGTCCCCGGACAGCGGGATCGGAGCGGAGGCCACCACACCGCGGGATCAGAGCAATCATCTACAGCAGGTCAGTCCCGGGCGGGGACGGTGATGGACACTGGACACTGGGCAGGGTGGCAGGAGCCTGGCGGGTTCGCCGAACGGGGTTATTTTCTGTGTAAGGATGAGACTTGGGGCTTGGTGTCGGCAGTATTGCGCCATATAGTGAAGCACGACTCTTTGTGATATGAACGTGCTACTGCCAGATCATATGTCCATGGGTGGAGCACTCATCTAAGGATGACCTCAGTATCTGTCTACTTGACCCGGGTATGAGTTGCACTGCTGTGCACGTGGGTTGCAGCGTCCATGTGCCGCGCTTTCCGTCAACACACGAGCCCTCCCATTCCGTCACGTTCCGTTCTCCCATCTGTTCACATCACCTCGTTCACATCAAACGTTCACATCACAGCACCTCGCATGTGAGTCGTTACCGTTTACTCGTGGTGGGCGTGGAAAGCCCTGGTCGCTAGCCCAACATACACGCCAAACACGTAGATCTTACAAGCCAGCGTTCACGGTGAAAACTAAGTTGAAGCAGTGGACACATCGGGGGGTCATGTTCTGATTGTGAGATGGTCACCATTCGCCCCATGTGTGGTCACGTCAACTTAATCCTTCCATTTGAATCGCAAACATGCATGTAATGCCTGATGCCGGCACTGACAACACCTGGAAACAGGGCATGGTTCGCCCCGCTCACATGTCTCGGTATCCGGTAGTCGGCCCGTTTTCCCCGCACCGACAAACTTCACTGGCACGCGCCTGTTACGAAGCTCTAAATTACCGCACCTTTCGTTTCTAGCCGACACCCCTGTAAATCACCGTATTATCTGTAGCCTTAATTAGACTTTGTAAAACGCCACTGGGACGGGTCGCTTGGTACCCTCTGAGGCCATCTCTGACCTCCAGGATGTCCAAAAGACATCCTACGTGACCTCCTACGCGACCTCCCACGGTGCCATGCCTATTCGTCTGTCCCGATCTCAGCCTGACCTGGCCGGGCCCCAAACCCACCTGATGTGACCCTCCGGCCCCGCTTATCCGTGACAAATCCGACCAAATTAGCCGGCCAATGGATATCGTTATTCAGCACCACTGCGGCAGTTTGCTGTCGACTCTTTGAATCCGGGCCGTATATCGTGCTCGCGCCCCCGGCAGAGGACCGGACCAGGGTGCTCTGTGCGTCACAGATTAGTGTCCGGTGAGCGGTCCGCTCAGCCACCACTCGGAGACGTCCGTCTCCCGTCTGCGGCTGTCTGGATTGTGACTCGGCGCTTGTTTCTGGGTGGTACGGATTATCGTCAGTGGGGGAGGGGGGGGGGGGGGGATTAAGTGAGCACCGCTACGTTGAGCTGGGAATTTACACAATGGTGCGGTTCGTCGCAGATTATCGGGGTCTCCGAAAATCCGTGCAGTGGGTTGTGGGGACCGAGCTGGCGCTGGTGAGGCTCCGGTGATATGACTGCTCGGATCTCTGGGAGCATAAAACGGTCGAAGGGGGAATTAATAATATCGAATGGGTGCTATTTTCGAGCCATGTTAGGGCCTCATGCTGTCACTGATGGACGCCAATCGTTACGCCGATCCCATACTTTGGGCATTCATCCGAGATATACGGCTGAATATATACCGCCAGGTATGTCGGACACCTGAGGAAGACGGCGTTTTACGCAGGTGGACCTATCTACCAGCATCGCTTCACTGGTTTGGTGGCGCCGGTCTTTGTAATCCTAGTGACATTTATATCCTTCATCTGACTCGGGAATGTTCTCGACGCAACACGAATGGACCCGGACAAACAAAGATGACAGCTCAAAACAGCAGACAATCACATCTTGACAACGAGCATTCGCAAAAACGGCATTTCGTCGGACATTCAATTAAATGTCGCCCCGGGTCGACGGCGAGATTAACAGCGGTTGTACGGAAACGAAAGCGGCGACATCTCTGGAGCGCCTTTTAAGATCGCGGCCGGCTCGTTAACGGCGTGCTGTCGTCAATTAGTGCGATAGTGGCGCGCCGTCGGGAAAAGTGGCTTTGTCGTAAATGCGCCACGACTGCTGCCCCGCGCCGGGACGGTCGCGACGCGCCGAGAAAGCGTCGCACCGAGGACGCATGAACGTGGGTTCCCTGCCGGCCGGTCTAGGGCCAGGGGACAGGGCGAGGTGGGCAGTGAGTGGTATCCATCACCTGCCCCGCTCCAGTCACCAGCCAGTGAACTCCAGACACGAGCTCGAGTCCGAAACGACGGGACTCGCGGACTCTGCGGCGGATTATGTAGTCTCTGCGGACTCTGCGGACTCTGCGGACTCTGCACGAGCTCTGCGGGCCGTGCGGACTCGCGGATGAAGTTGGCGCGCGGAAAGAGCCCTACTCGGGCAAAAAGTCCGCGGCGTCACCAGCGACAGGGCGTAATTGAGATGTCTGGGTGGCCAGTGGACATAGCCCCTGGCTGGCACGGAGGGAGACGGAAACAAATCCATATCTTACCCACCTTACCTCACCACTCAATTACCATCAATAAGCGCGACCCAGTTATACCATCCACCACTTAGCGTATATTTGGCCGGGCAAGTAGGTTAATTAAACGGCCAATTAGTGCGCTTTACAGTTGTTTTTTATGTGTGCCGGCCGCCAGCGGTGGCCTCTGGGAGGAGTTGGGCGGCGTCCGGACGGTCATTCCGCAGGTCACTTTCGTCTGTCGGCCGGGGAGACGGGACGCTCTCATGTCTCAGGGTCGCCGGAGCGGACTGTCATTAATAACCCGGTCAGCGCGAGCGGCGCGTCCCAGTCGCGGCGCCAGCGTCACTGTCACCACCTGTCGTCACCTGGCGTCCCCTGACGTCACCTGGCATCACCTGGCGTCTCCTGGAGTCACCTGGCGTCTCCTGGCGTCTCCTGGCGTCTCCTGGCGTCTCCTGGCGTCACCTGACGTCACCTGGCATCACCTGGCGTCTCCTGGAGTCACCTGGCGTCACCTGGCGTCACCTGGCGTCTCCTGGCGTCTCCTGGCGTCTCCTGGCGTCTCCTGGCGTCACCTGGCGTCACCTGGCGTCACCTGGCGTCTCCTGGCGTCTCCTGGCGTCTCATGGCGTCTCCTGGAGTCTCCGTGTCGGGCGTGTCTCTCTATCCGGTGTGACGCCGGGTCGCAGGCCACAGCGGCGGTGGTTGGAGGTGACGACCGATGGCCACCTCGGTCTGGTGTAACTCATCAGTGTCTTCCACTGATCTTCGATGTCCGGCAATGTTGTTCATTTCTATCCAGGTTTAAGCAGCGCTGTCGATCCTATCTGCTTTTCTCCTCTATCCGCTGTCAACTGCATCGTCCACGTCATCCGTTAACGGCTACGCTTCCACCTCTATCCGCTGCCAACTATGTTGTCCACCTCTATCCCCTACCCGCTGCCTCGGCCATCGCCGCCGGAAGATCAGTAGCGGCGTCGGTGGCCGTATAGCTGCCCAGTTTGTAACCCTGGACGGGCGCGCGTCATCTCGCACGGCGGCGCGCGGCGGCACTTTTTGCCCGTGTGTCAAGGCCTGACAGGCGTCCCCTGCAGCGGTAGGCAGTTGTCACGCGCCACAGGGGGGCATGTGTGTGCATGTGAAGGGGAGAAGTCGCCGCCTGAAGTTCTTACAGAGTGGACTATGATGAGCTGGTTTAATGGGAGCAAAGCTAACGAGAAAGGTATGGTGGGATGAGAGGGAGGTTCCATGTGGCCGAATGGGGCAGGAGCTGCTATGGCTATCCGACTAAACGGGATAGAGCTCGGGATACAAGCGTTGAGGCTGCTGGTCGAAGTTAATTCGTAACTTAAAGGATAATTTTGCCGAGTGTTATTTGCAATATGCGATTTCATGGATTGCGTTGGTAGTACAATATAATATGCAGATAATGAAAGCCATGCAGCACCAATGATATAGCACAATTTAACGCGTGCAATTTTCGATTGGCCACTTGGATCGAAATCAAGGCCTGCTAAAGCCAGCCAGCACGCTGGTAGTGGCGGCTTCTCACGGCGGCCTGCCTTCCCACGTGATACCCCGGATCACTTCTCTCCCTCCGTCCGGCGGAGAGCGTCTGTGACCTTGTCTTAATGGCCGTGCCGGGGCAGAGGTCACTCATTTCGTCACGTAACGGGACCGTGACAAATGCACACCTTCATTCGGAGGAGTTGTGTCGGCGGCGGAGATGAGAGGAGTAACGGGTCTGGAGAAAGGTTCCCAGTGTCCTCTGCGTAGCTCGGGAGGTGGGGATGAAGTGACTAATTGTCAGGGTGCCACGCACCAAAGGATATCGCCGCCCTCAGTCCAGATGAAAAGTGGCCAGCTCAGTATGCGCTCCGTAACTTGGCGCGAAGTCGACCGCCGCGGTCATGTTTCGAAAGTGGATCGATGTACTTCTTTATAGGCTGCGCTGGCGGGTGGCACCCTTTCCTATTTTTTTGTGTGCCCTGGTTGTAAAAAACTCCCATTTTACCATTTTGTCTCGATAGAACGCAATGGTCAATTTCACCGCGGCCGTTATTTTTAAAGTTATTCTAAGATGACGGAAGTCGAGGTATCTCCAGTAATTTTATGGTGTCCTGCATTGAATGAAAATGACGCCACAATTTGATACCTAGGTATACTCAGCGCTCTTCAGTACATCTGCATTCCTCATGGTTTTGGGCTAATAATTATAAATGTTTATTAACATGCTTTACAACTATTACAATAAGTAATTAGTAGGTATGTATTTCACATGCCGCGGAAATAGTGTGTTTAGAGGTACACTTAGCGTGCAATGGTCACTGAGCGTTCTCCTATTAGGTAAGGTTACGAGTGATTACGTATTTTACGCTCTTGTTTGAAATATTTAACGCGACGGTGAAAGTGAAATTAACGTGGAGCAGCCAGCAATAAAATTACGCTTGACTTGGCTTGTACAGATTACCGGAATAAATACAGCCGCCGAAGTGTAACGTTGCGCAATTCTCAATCGGCCGGATATTCCGACACATGTGCCCCTTGGTTTAGGTAACCTACGCGAGCGACTCCGCCGAAACTATTTGGAAAAGATCAACCTTGTAACATCTGGTGGGACAAACGGCGGCAATATTTTAGCGTCAGGGATGTCTTTCAGATGGGACGGCTGGCCCATACCAATGACGATATAAATTGACCAAACTGCTGTCGAGAGTCATTACACATTCTATACAGGTAGAGATATGTTTTCCAAGCTCGCCTCTCCAGACTGACAACGCCAGATGAAGGTCACGTACATTTTCAGCCATTCGTTGCGCCCCAGGCGAATTGTGCCCCAGTACAACCGTTAATTTAGACGCCACGCGTGAATATACCTGCATCGATCATTTCTACCTTACGCTGTCTGACGCCATGGTCTCTCTCTCTCTCTCTCTCTCTCTCTCTCTCTCTCTCTCTCTCTCTCTCTCTCTCTCTCTCTCTCTCTCTCTCTCTCTCTCTCTCTCTCTCTCTCTCTCTCTCTCTCTCTCTCTCTCTCTCGCTCTCGCTCTCGCTCTCGCTCTCGCTCTCGCTCTCGCTCTCGCTCTCGCTCTCGCTCTCGCTCTCGCTCTCGCTCTCGCTCTCGCTCTCGCTCTCGCTCTCGCTCTCGCTCTCGCTCTCGCTCTCGCTCTCGCTCTCGCTCTCGCTCTCGCTCTCGCTCTCGCTCTCGCTCTCGCTCTCGCTCTCGCTCTCGCTCTCGCTCTCGCTCTCGCTCTCGCTCTCGCTCTCGCTCTCGCTCTCGCTCTCGCTCTCGCTCTCGCTCTCGCTCTCGCTCTCGCTCTCGCTCTCGCTCTCGCTCTCGCTCTCGCTCTCGCTCTCGCTCTCGCTCTCGCTCTCGCTCTCTCGCTCTCGCTCTCGCTCTCTCGCTCTCTCGCTCTCTCGCTCTCTCGCTCTCTCGCTCTCTCGCTCTTTCGCTCTTTCGCTCTATCTCTTTCTCGCTGTCTGGCTGTCTGGCTGTCTGGCTGTCTGGCTGTCTGGCTGT
This sequence comes from Chirona hameri, assembly GCA_036785665.1. Classification (NCBI taxonomy): domain Eukaryota; kingdom Metazoa; phylum Arthropoda; class Thecostraca; order Balanomorpha; family Balanidae; genus Chirona; species Chirona hameri. Next base: position 16,046 of record JAXIVJ010007780.1, read on the forward strand.
CTGGCTGTCTGGCTGGCTCCTGCTCATCTGCCTCTCTCCTCTGACTCTAATCAGCCCGGGGGCCAGTCAGCGAGTGCGGCCCACACCACAACACCGCCCGACCTCAGCACTTAACAGATACGCCGTGATTGGCAGCAGCCGAAATCAAAGCGTCGCCATCAATCATTGACCGCCCGCGATCCAGAGGCTGGGGTGTTCGCTCGCCGGGCCCGTGGGCCAGAATAGCTCACGGAGGGTGCTTGTGATCCAGTTGGCACTGGTAACCGCTCAGTCATCCACTTGCAATCATGACGTCCATAACGTGCGCTGGGGTTTCTTGCAGGGCCATGTGCACTGTGCAGCGCCCGCATGTCCGTTGTTGGGCTCGAATATGCTGCTCGGTGCAGGAATTAATGGACCGATGACGAGCCATGTCATGCGATTAGAGAGCGTCGAGGGCGGAGCAATGGGACCGTTTGGGGCTCGAGCGATGGTGCTCACTCATCGTAGTTGTTGAAGTTCGTGTGACGAATACAATATAGCCAGTGAGCTGTCAGTTGGATAACGTCCGGGGAACGCCACCGTGCACTGCACCGCCACCCTCAGTCCCACAGACCCGCGGGTGAGGGGTGTCGCGGAGGGATCACCGTGAGGGGTCCCTCCTCAGTCCCACAGACCCGCAGGTGAGGGGTGTCGCGGAGGGATCACCGTGAGGGGTCCCTCCTCAGTCCCACAGACCCGCAGGTGAGGGGTGTCGCGGAGGGATCACCGTGAGGGGTCCCTCCTCAGTCCCACAGACCCGCAGGTGAGGGGTGTCACGGAGGGATCACCGTGAGGGGTCCCTCCGCAGTCCCACAGACCGGCAGGTGAGGGGTGTCGCGGAGGGATCACCGTGAGGGGTCCCTCCGCAGGTCCCTCCGCAGGTGAAGGGTGTCACGGAGGTTACCCCTGATCTGTGCCGAGTGCCCCATCTCCAGACATGATGGTGGGTCACAGGGTATCCCTGTCTCTCTGCTGGGTTGTCCGGACATTCCAGCTGGCGGGATGGGGCGCTTCTTCAGGGAAAACCCACTCTCAGACGGTGATCGGAGTGTGTCTTTTCCGCGGTAATTGAAACCCGTCACACCGCAGCTATCTGTCCCTGGTACCACAGACCGGACGGGTGACAATGGATACAAGACGCACATTGTGGCTTTCGGTATACAGTACATGATTTTTTGACGGATGCGGTCGTGGGGTGAATGTTAGGCGCGGAGCGGGGTAAAAATAGCCATACCGTGGGTTTTTCATCAGTGTCTCACGCTGGTCGGGGCGTGTTACGGAATTAAATATCTCTCTGTTCATCTCGGGATTGAACTAGGAAATGACACAGCTACCGTATGTCAGCATCGGCTGCACAATCCTTGGAGAGGGGCTGTTAACCGTCGCACATGTTCTCGGACTCCGAGACAGGTGCTGTTCTCAGAAGAGATGTTCACGGAACATGCCGACTGGGCGTGCAGTGGTGTGCTGCAGTCGCATGTTCGCCCCTTAGCTATTGGTAGGATTCCACGCCGATCGAACTGATGCATTTCAATCACCCAAGGTACTCAAATGAATCATAAAACACAGCACAGATCTTATCCTGTTCAATTGATTTGCATGTAGTAGCTCGCATGTAAATGTTTGACCTTTCTGTCCTTGCCGGTCCTTGTCTTCAGCTAGAAGTACCTCGTTTCAGCACAATCACATTCGGACAGGGTAAACCCTTTCCGAATCAGGGTAAGCCCTGTCCGAATCAGGATAAACCCCGTCCGAATCAGGGTAAATCCTGCCCGAATCAGGGTAAACCCTGTCCGAATCAGGGTAAACCCTGTCCGAATCAGGGTAAACTCCGTCCGAATACAGACAGTGACAGACAGGGACAATGGCACAGAGCGCCTGCCATTTTAACGCAGTATCGTGATCTATATAGGATCAGTGGGCTGCTCTGCGTTAAATGGGGACTTTAAATGTAGAGCGCACGCGCTGTCAGAAATTCAACGATTGTAATAGGGGCCATATGACGATATTCGAGGGTGACTTTTCTCGAGAGGTAATATGGTTAGAGTGAAGGCGATGAGTTTGAATGTGTTATGAAAAGAATAAATCAGCCTAAAAGTCACCTTTTTGCCACAGGTCCTGCATAGCAGGTCTCTTTACTTGATATGTTAAGTGTCCTTCGCGGAGGCCTTGCTTTGTGCTAAATCATTGTGAGAATCGGCACTTTATGGCTAGATCTCGCACAATGGTGCAGACGCAACTGCACCGGTTGCAGACAATTTATACAAAGTTATATTATTTATTATCGTAGTTGGCTACTGGAACAAACGTTTCGAATAACGATTGTCTTGGTGTTATATGAGTGTTGGAACACTGATGAGATTTAATCATAATAAACGTAGCATGCCAGAGAAACACATGCTCACAGGATGCTTGGCTAAGAGTCGTTTTTCCAACAAAGAAATCTCATGCGAAATGTTGAGGCCGTTTGCTCCGCCAGAATGATTACAATCGCATGAATCATTGTCTGATCATTTCTGCAAATGTTGCTCGTACGGGCGCTTTTAAATGTCTTAGTCATCCAATTGAATCATAGCTGACCGCCACTACCTTATAATATTAACTGATGGTGCAACACGATTCAGTCTATGGCATGGTAATCTACAAACTGACATGGCCATAGTCATTATCAGTGCACCTTGGCATATTTGCTTATCATGCAATCAGTTTATGTATATAGAGTCATCGAAGGAAAATTGACCGAAACATGGACCGGCTGGAACCTGGGTCGTGCTAACGAATGCTATAACCATCCAATGAATGACGAAAACATTACCTGGTGTTCATGCGTGATATGTATCACAAATCGCATACCCTTATGCAGGCACACCGCCAGAAACAACTGCGATGGCGAACTGCTTTCTACTGTGTAATATCGCCTTCCACTACCTGCTGCCTGCTATTTGCTGCCTAATATCTTCTGACCGTCCTCTCTGTCACTGTTTTCAGAACACGACTGGGTTTGAGTACACGGACATGTGCGGCGGCGCCGGTCAGCAGCAGGTGCTGGCCTCTGACCAAGGAGTGCTGCGACCCGGCGCCTCGCCGCCGGCCGTGTCAAGGTCACGACCCTGGCACGACTTCGGACGGCAGACAGAGGTCGACAAAATACACATCCCGAAAGTGTGAGTACCGTACTGGTGAAGCCGCACTTATGTAGTGTGAAACTGCTGCCAATTGATTTATGTAATCCAGAAATTTCGACTTTTTGTTGTCTATTATAAGGCGAATACACAAAATGCGAAATATGCCTCGCATTGCAAGTTGAAGATCATAAGTTTCAGCCTTTCATGTGGATGTTTTCAAAGGCCATGTGTATACCTTAAAGCCCAGTTTTCAATTTTGCTTCGAGATTTCGCCAATTGTTCCACTTTTGATGTGTGAGCATCCCAAGGACGGCGATGAGGCTCCGTCCAGTGTCCTCCAGCAGTGTTTCTGTTCTGTATATAGTGCGTCATTAGCTGAGGCTGGCCGGGCGATCACAAACCATTTAGACCTCCTAAAGTGAGATAGCTGTAATCTTGTGCAATAGGACCATTCCAGAGGAGAATAGCTGGGGGAAATCTAGAGTAATTAGGTCACTAATTTCTCTGTTGGTATGACCTGTTTCTATATGGAGCAGGATTGCGCTTTATTTCTTTAAATCTTGATTTATATAGTCTGTTCTGGAAGTACCCCATCTGTTCTCACGTATCTTTAGATGCGGAGATGCCTTCCTTTCTCCATGCTGCCCCTTGGCTAGTTAAATAGTAATGGGACTACAAACTAATTAGTTTTAATTACGGTGCCCACAGGCCCCGGGTGAATTGTAGTGGATAACCTTCCGAAAACTATTCGCTCGTTGCTGTATTAAAGGCCTCTGAAAGCACAGGAAACAAGCAGTGAAAGGTAGCTTCTATCAAACATGGCGACTGGGCTGTCCAACCCAGTAGTAGCTTCAATTGTCCTACCGTTGGAAGCTGTAAAGGGAGAATCGGAAGAAATAATTATTCAGGGTAAATTTGGAAGAAAACAGGAGTATTGTCCTTGGAACCAATGGAGATGCATTCTCTGTGTCTTGATGATAAATTACTAAGCAGTAGGAGTTGTAGGGGCTTTGGCATTTGCATATTTAATTGGCATGCAAATAACAGGCAAATTTCTTAATTATACGTCTACTAGTTCATTATACGTTAATTATACGTCAGCATCGATACGATGACAAAACACCTGTGATTGGAGTCGCTAGCGTCTCTTCACATCCGCGACCATCTAAGACGGAAGCTGAGGGGGTGTCGCTGGAGAGCGGAGTCCGCCTCCTGACGTTCCAGTCATGACGCTGCAGCGGGAATGTCTGCGGTGGTGTGTGTGGGGTGGGGGGGGGGGGGGGGGGGGGGGGGCACCCTGCACAGTCGCGATCTCACGTCACGACCCGACAGTGGGGAAGAAGGGTTCGAGGAAGTGGCGACCGGTGCCGGGGACGCTGGATCACGCTAAACGGCCAGTCACTGTCGGACACCTTCGGGCTATCACCAGGCTCTGCGGCGCAAAGGTCGGGATCTGGTACGGTAACCCCGACAAGATGCAGATAGGGTACCCCTCACCAATGGATAGAGTAGCATCACGTTGTGTGGCACCGGCGGAGGAAACCCTTCGAGAAGGCGGGCGGTGGGGCAGGGGTAGGCGGAAGCCTGTCATCTGCCGTCCACCGGCCGGTCACTCCACCCCCGGCGGCGGCTGTGACTATGTGGGAGGGACGCTGGAAGTTCTGCCTCCTCATGCTGGCACAAAAGCCCGTCGGCCACGAGCCGTCGGCAGCACACCCACGCCGACCATTCACGCGCCGCGCCGCTCGTGCAATTGCAGCGGCCAGCGTGCACCGTGCGGCCAGGGGCGCAGTCAGCGGGAAGGACACAGGGAGAGATGCTGCTGACCGCTGATGACGACTAGGGCAGGTGAAGAGCTGATGTTAGTTGGGAGGGAGAAGCATACAGTCATTTGTTACCGGGGGAGTTAGAGGCGGCCACAGCATTACAGGCTTCCACTGCAGTTCGATTGAAAGCTAAACGTGACTGGGTCAGACTGGGAGCCGCGGCCTGGCGGCGCCCATGATCATGGCAGGGAGAGACTACCGTTTCCTGGTAGCGCCTTGGTCGGGATTAGATCTGGCGCAAGCTGGGGAATTTCCAGTAACGCCTTCGGAGCTCCCTCTGGCGACTTAACTCCGCCTACGCTGTGCATGAACCAGAGGAACTTCAGGCATGGTCGAAAGCCGCTTTGGCCGTGGCTGGAAAGTGTCATCGTTAACATTTCTCGGAGGGCGTGCATGCTCCGTTGCAAAACGGGTGTAATTTCATATGCTAGGTCCTCTCACTGCATGTACTTGTCGCCTTTATCGCCTCGCCTCTTCATCTTCTACGCGACACGGTTGCATAACTATTCATAAATACTGCTCGCCTACGCCATGAGAACCGACTTAAGGCTGCAGCAAAGGATCGAAAGCTCTCCTCAGAGGCCCCGTGGATACATTAGAGTTAGACGGGAATAAATTAGACGGTGTATGTTCTATATGGAATGTTTCCAATGGAAAGGTGAAATGATTCCAGCCAGTAGACAGTGCGAATACTTTTGGAGATTCAGTATGGATGTGCGTTTTTAAACATTTTGTTCTTTGCCCATGACCTTCTGAAGTAACACCCATGCCTGCAGGTCTGTGGTCTACGATTGCGATATCCCGACCCTTGATACCTCTTGCTATTGAATACATCGCATCTCAACTGCTTTAACTTATTAAGAGACGGTGCTTAGGTACAGTGCATTGTAAGTTAATTGGTGCAGAAGGACTTTAATGTCAATTTATTGACTTTCTTTTTGCGATGTGGTGTTGTAAAATGAGGAACTTTACAACAGCCAATCTGTCTGATCCCTTAACAAGACATATTCGTACTAAGACCTGCCAATAAATGTGTTATACAATGGTATTTGTACAGTTTATGCTTATAAGCTTGCCGTAAATTGGAATGCCATATATTCAACTGCATTTGACCTAAGCCTATTTTCTCCTGATTTACTTCTTATATTATTGGTATGTTTATGGAACTAACCAGTTATGCATCCTGATAAACGTGGTTATAACGAGGCAAAGCCATGTAAACTGCGCTTTATATGACTTTGGTGTTATTGATAACTTCATTCTGTCCGTCCCAAATGCCTTATTCCAACTTCAGCTCCAAAGCATCAGTGTACTGTACATAAATGAAGCTAGGGGGAAGCTGCTTCGGCATTTTAACTTATTTGCATACCTATTATATCTTCGCCACATGCAGACACTGGGCAAGTCTCCGTAGACCTGAAGATGTTTCACTTCAAAAACAATTCCAGGATTGTATCTGTGAATTCTGCTGAGTATTCGCATTGCTCTGCGCCAGACAGGAGCTGACCAGAGGCGCTTCTTCCACAGCTTCTCCAACTACGGCTTCCGCTTCTTCATGGAGACGCCGATCTCGACGAGCCAGCGACGCGAGGACGACCGTCTGACGTACGTCAACAAGGGCCAGTTCTACGGTGTCACTATGGAGTATGTGCCCGACCCGGACAAGCCGCTCAAGAACACCACCGTCAAGGTGGGTTGTTTTCTTTTTGAGGTCCTTCCAAGGTCAAGGTTGGTTTGGTTTAGTTTGCCTTGTATCCAGTACAGACATGTGTTACCCGATAATGGGTAAAGTCAGCATTAGTGGATGGTGGCGATTGGTTGCCGGATTCTATAGCAGCCCAAGCGGCGGCTGTTCGTGGGGCTTCAATAAAGAAGAAGAAAATCTATAAGGAGACATTTACCACAGATGATATTCCTGAAGCTGCTAGCTTGAAATGTGATGTCTGGTCATGCATCGGGTAATGTTAGATGAATGGAAGCTCGCCACAAGTTCTGCAGGACGCAAAATAATAATTGCTCGAAAGGTTTAGGGGCTTGCGAATCATATACCGCACCTAATAGTTATTATGTCACTACTAGCAGCTCAATTAACCCTATTAGTGTCGGGGGCTAAAATGACTCCCTTAAGGGTTTTCCACTCCTGTCCCCAAACGAGTAAAGATCCGGCCATCAAACTTTTGGACTTTTCCTAAATATTCATTGGGCACATTTGATAAATTTTCCAAATTGTCAGCTCACCATGGGCGGCTCCAGGGGTCGTTTTTGGAGGGGATTTTTTTTGGGGGGTTTTCAGCGTGACTCGGCTTTCAAGGGAAATCAGTTCCCATTCTCTAACCGTTGCAGATACGAGGCTACCACTTTTACAGCTTTCCTTACCGCTTTTTGTAGACATGGCGCACTTTCTTTTTCGGATTGCGCATGATGGTCTCTTCGGGGACGTATTTTGGGAGGCATTTTGGGTCACTGGTATTTCATCGAAATCTGAAAGCTAAGAATTTCGAACTCAGTGAACCTTCTTAGCTGTTCTTTGCACACCTTGTGTGATTTTGTTTACATTTTTGGGCTGCCCACAGGCGACTCCAGGAACGGGTTTTGGGGGCATGTGTACACACACATTGTGTTTAATAACTCAAAACGATATTTCGTGGTGGACTATCTCGTGTAATATCATCTGCATGGATCACAATTGTATTTTGTGGCATAGGCGGCTCCAGGGGTTGGACGCAAGCGCGTGGCCCAATGTTATGGGCGGCTCCAGGGATGAAATTAAGGGGGGTTGTGGACCCACGACGTGCAACTACATAACAAAATATATCAACTTGAAACTTGGTGACCTGTTTTAGAAATGCCTTGCACATGTTTCATATTTGTTTGACATTTTTGGTTTCCCAAGGGCGACTCCAGGGACGGATTTTGGGGGCATGTATTTGACTACGTTCACACGCATTGTGTTTAGTGCCCCTGAACGTCATTTTGCAGTGAGTAATTTCATGCAATATCATCTGCATGAGTCACAATTGTATTTTGGGGTATAGGCGGTCCCAGGGATGTAATTAGGGGGAATTTTGGACCCATGGCGTGACACTACATATCAAAATATATCATCGATAAGCAAAGATAAGGATAACAAAAGACAAGGCTCAATTCCCCTCCCCTTCCTCTCCTGAGCACGCCACTCCACAAATAAAAAACTGACATAATTTACTTTATCATGCATACACATATAATTATAAGCATCTAAAACAGAAATCAAAGCGGCAAAAATATTATAGTGACTTCTTGAGATACCCCCTTTTGGAATTGCCTGAGGACGCCATTGGGTTAATTTCCCCAAACTTAAAAAAAGTATATATTAGAGCATACAATTAGGTGGCGAAATCCAACAACATGAAAACATTGCGTTCAAACAACGGCCCAGGTCAAAGAATCTAAAAATGCGTATTTTCTCCCATTTTTTTCTACCTATATCCGCCCATGAGAAAAAGCACATTTATGAATACAGGAATGTAGTTCATGCTCCAAGGAATCAAATGTCGTTTTTCTGGAGAGCATCAGCCCAGCGGTTTCCCCGAGATACGAAGAGGGGGGGGGGGGGGGGGGGGACATATTCGTTTTTGTTATGCCCCCGACAGTAATAGGGTTAGCTCACAGTATGAAGTCGAAATGCATATTTAAAACATCACCCCTTTCCTTCCTCCACGCTTATTGGAGCGAAGCGGCCGGCCGATTTCCTAAAAGAGACAAACAATAGCCTCGCGTGTTTTTAGATTCACGACACACGCAAACGAGATCGTGACATCAACACTTAAACATGATTAATTAACGCAGGGTTTTCTGAACATGTTGTCACGTGTAAGTTACACTCCTAAGAAGGTGGCGCCACAATAAGTGCGTGCAAGGATACTTTGCCATTTTAATAAGGCGAAGATAATATGATAAAATACGCGTCAGACTAAAAAGTACAATAGGAATCAGACATGCAAATGACAAACTGTCCGGCAGGTGGACATTTCATATGTTTTTTAATCTCTCACTTCAACATTTTATCGGCTCTATCAAAGCATCATGCGTCACACCTGTTTCCACAATGAGCGAATACTGGATATTTCACAGTTGCATTACAACAGCGCCTTCCCGAAATTAGAGGTGAATTCTGGCACGCAACGACCATTTGTGCCTGGCACAGGGGCGTAGGCAGGACTTCTTCCAGGGGGGGGGGGGTGGAGTCAGAGGGGCCCGTGTAGCCAAGGGGGGTCCCACATCATTCAAACAGTACAGTATGTTGTATGCTGTAAAACAACGACAAATAACTTTCGACAACGAAAAATATTTATTTATTTTTGGGAGTAAAAACTCAATTTCGAAAATCCGAGACAGCCATTTTCAATATGATGTCATTTCCTTTCTTTCGGCGTTTTCTTTGCAATTTGCTTCAAAACTCAAATTTCCACGATTTTACAAACATTTATTGTTTTTCCACCAAAAATGGTTTGACGTGATGTGATTAAAACTTCATTATCTCCCAAAGTGCATCACCATTTTCATTTAAATGGTGTGATAAGACGTAAGCTTGATGAAGCATAAGGTACGGAAAGGTTGACGTCGATATCTATCATTGTTTTCAAGTTATTGAGTAAATCAGGGAGGGGGACAGATTCTGCTACCTTCAGCGGAGCGCGGGTTAATCAAAATAATATCCTGAATCTTCTTCAATTCGGATTAAGGAAACGACACAGTACGTACCTACATGCCGATTGTGCACATGTACGATGAAGTTACAAAATCTCTACAAAATAACGAAATAACATGCTCTTTATATCCTGATTTACAGAAAGCTTTGGATACCGTTTGCTTATAAATTTTCTTGAAAAAAATACTACGAGGGGATTCTACAACACGATAGAGTTAAATATAAACACGCGCCCTGGACGGCCTCTGATAATTACTCGGCCTGGAAGGGGGGGGGGGGATTCCGCCCCCCCCACCCCCAAGATCTCAAAAACCACGCAACGTAGCAACAAGAAGAAAACGTCATTAGATAGCTCGAGACAAGCTCCATCGGAGGTATACAATCTTTTTTTTAGGTCAGGTCAATATTGAGGCCACCAGAGGTCATCAAAGGTCAGATTTTCCAGTTTTAGGACTTCGCTCCAGAAGCCCCCAAATATCTTGGGAACTACGATAGCTAGGAACAAACGGAAAAAGCAATAGAAAACTCTTGAAATGTGCAATTGCCATTTGTGTCCTCAAATTTGAGCTCAGGTCGATATTTTAGGCTCCAGAAGTCATCAAATGCAAAGAAACTGTTTTCGTCCAAACAGTTTTTCGCAAATAGCTTTTTACCTAATGAAGATAGGGCACTAATGTTTTACGCCATCGTGTTTGTCTCATCAAGGTGTTTCTAATTCAAAATTGTAGAAGGATGAGAAATATGTTTACATGTTTTTCATAATTCGAAGATTTCCACTGGGGGGTCGCTCAGGAAAGTACGGGCCAACGTGTTTGTCCGGATGTGTATCCAGACAAGATCTTTGGCCACCTCTGCAGGTCAACGCTGCGATTATTGGCTCGTAAGATAACCGGAGGGGGGGGGGGGGGACGCCCCCAGCAAATGGCGTTTGGCTGAGACCCCATTCAATGCCGGGTTAATACTCATACATTGTCAAAACTTTGTACTCCGCTCAGACGTTACTAGCACACACTGAAAAACAATGAGAACTTTGACTGGTCTTCCTTCGAGAGCCACATTGGCGCTCGACCGGCAGACCACTTCTACCACCACAAGACCCTTTAAAAGACAGCAGAGGCCCTCTACAGATAGACAGGGGTCTCTAAAGGCCGGCAGATGGCCATCTGAAGATTGGCAAGACCCTCTAAAAGCCGACAGAGGGCCCTCTACAGATCGGCAGGGCTCTCTAAAGGTCAGCAGAGAGGCTGTCTACAGATTGGCTGGGGCACTATGCAGATCGACAGGGCCCCTAAAGGCTGGAAGAGGACCCTCTACAGGTCGTGAGGGCCCTCCAAATGCCGACAGAGGCCCTCTACAGATTTGCAGGTCGATCTACAGATCGGCAGGGCCCTATAAAGGCCGGCAGAGGGCCCTCTACAACCGACATGGCCCTCTAAATGCCGGCAGGGGGTAATCTGCAGATCGGCAGCGCCCTTGAAAAGCTGGTAGAGGGCCCTTTCCACACTGGCTGGGGCCCTTTTGTATGTATTTACATATACACGCCTTTAACCAGACAATCAAGTGCTGTAATTTATTCGTGTTATATTTTTCTTTAGGTTCGTGGGCGTTCTTTTATGCGACGTAAGGCGTTTTGCGGGCGCCTGACACCATCCAAAACACTGGGACCTTCGGCCCCAGTGGGCCCTCGCTCGGTCGCCAGAGGGGCCCGCCTGGCCTCCAGGGGGGGGGGGGGGGATGCCCCCTCTCCCCCTTGCCTACGCCCTTGGCCTGGCATTACAATAACGGGAATGTCAACCTTACAAATGAATGAATTGTTAACGACTAACTCTTTCTCTTTTGGTTAATTTCCACGGGGTCTTTGTCATGCAACGCGCTCTCACTTCTATTAAATAGCCGTATCTTCAAAACATCTACCTGTTAACTTCCCGCACATCCAAATTCGGCTTATAAAGTCGCTTTAATGCCATATATCACGGATGACTGTCATGCTTAAAGCAGCATGAATAACTGAGTTCATGCTTGCAGAGCTTGACTTGCATACTGCACGTGGCTTTTATAAGCATATTACCTCGTTAGATGACCTGAAGTTCTGCGCTTTTGGTGACATTTAAACTCAGCACAGAGTTCTTATTATCGGATGACTGCAAAGGTATCTCAAATTTATCGGCACTGATTCTCAGCTGACCTACCAGTGAAGATGAGACAATGTAGTTATGCGTGACGCGAGCTAATATGGCTAATATCGGTAACTGCATCATTGACGCACCCTAACGATAGTTACCAACGACCAGTCTCTCCCAGCCGACACAGCGACGTCCTCGATACTCCGCTCTGCCACATACACCTCGACCCTACCCTCCAGCACACTGGAGGGTAAGTAGGGTCATTCCGCCCTCCCCACCACACTCGCTAACCATACCTCGATACTCCGCTCTGCCACATACACCTCGACCCTACCCTCCAGCACACTGGAGGGTAGGTAGGGTCATTCCGCCCTCCCCACCACACTCGCTAACCATACCTCAGTTTCTGACCTCATTACGTGTTGTCCTCTGTTTCCATGCTCTTTCCCACCCTCCCCTCCACCCCCACCACCACCATCCCCTGTCGCATCGGCGGGGGCGTCACGTTCCTCCGCGCGCCTACACGCACCGACCGCCATTGACCGACGCGGCGTTGGAGCCCCGCGTGGGACACACGGCGCCTGCCTCCGCTGCGTCGCTCGTCAGAATCCAGCACGGCAGATAGCTAGCCAGTCTGAGATTCCAGCACGCCAGGGCCGCCGGCGGCTGCGACGCGGCGGAGCGCCAGCAGGGCGACGTAGGCGAGGGTAGATGTGAAGGAGCGGCTGGCGAGACCAAGGACTGAGGGGATATGGAATGGACAGCGCGCTCTTGAGGTTCGTGATGATGTTTGTTGACAGTGTGGCGTGGCGTTGTCATGGTGACATCGGTAGTCAGTTCCAGCCGGATTGCTGGCTTTGAAGCGAGTGTAATTGCCAACGCCTGGCTGGCGTCCGATGCCTTGGTATAATACCAGGTGGCATCGCGAGAAGGCCGATGTTTATCTGGGCCTTGGCGGTCAATCATCGCCGAATTACCGAATCCTAGTGAAATCAGGGCGTACTTTGCAGTCGGACATTATTGTGACGTTAACAGGAATCGGTCATCTATCTCGTAAGCTTTAAAAGGCGATGTGAGATCGAGCCAGAGTATGGGATTCAGTTCCGGCCGAATTACCTCATCCGCCTAGTTTGGCTGCACCCATGGGCCACTTCCGGTCTAATGCCGAGACAAGTGCCGCAGAGGCGTGTCTACCATGTCACGACCGTGCTGACTCGCGGCGGCGGCGGTACCGGGCAGCGTTACCGCCTACCGCAGAAGCTCGGCGGCCGCCCCTGTCCGCCCCACTGCGGCATAGTACGGGGCGCGTCCCGCTCCGTTGGCGCCGATGACGGATAGAGTGGGCGGCGGATTCAGCGGGAATCGCTCCATCTTGGTCGCGTCGCTGCTGCCACAACTGTGCAGAGCGGCAGCAAGTGACAAAGGCGCAGTGCTCACCGCAGGATACACTGCACGAGCATCAGACTCATCTTGCCACAGACGCTGCTAGGAAGCAGTGATGAATATATAAATATGAATTGCATGGTGTCAGCTTCGCGAGGGGAGGCCGTGACTAAGTGAGCTTCTAAGACGAACATACAAATTCTTTACATCTTCCAAAGTAATTCTCTCGGATATACAAAGCAGCGGCGGACATCTAGCGACTAAGACGTTTCACAAGCTAATGCAAATTGTCGACAATCTGGAGACTAATATGGAAAGGCGAATTAGTATCGATTCATCATTATGCCCACTTTCCCGGCACAAGAGAATGGGGCTTGTTTACTATTCATAGTACGACGCGAAGCTACGCAGAGAGCCGTAGATTCCCGCGGACGCCATTGGTACGCGCTGTACGGTGCCTGGGCCTCCCTGGGGTTCATCAGGCATTCGCTGATTGAAACATTACCAGAAGACCTCAAAACTCATTTATTATGCGCAGTCAGAGTGCTCTGTTACTAGCCGGCCTCATGTTTGGCTCTTGGAACAGCTTTCGACCGCGGGACAGGTTGTGGCCTTGGAGATGGCCCTGCTCTGGGGCCCACCGCAGGCGGGGTCCTCCACAAAGCAGATTAAGGGAGGCTTCACGTCCGCTCGAAAGCGTCCAGAATCTGGGAGCGGTTCATAAGGCGGGCGACAGCCGGGTCGTGGCGAGGGCGAACTCTCGCCACCACAGCCGTGTCGTGGCGACCTCGACTGGAACGTTCGGTAAACAGCGCGGCTATTTTGCAGAGATTGCAAGGCCGGAGAAAATCTGCGTATGGTGACCAAGGCTGGAGCTTTTCATAAACACTGTAGCGAGATGGAATGGATACTTGTGCCACCAAAGCTAGATAATGTCGCTTTCGACATTAAGATGTCTCCAAATCTGGCACATGTATTGTATTGTATTGTATTGTATTGAGCAATTCAAACACTCTCCATTTTAAAATGTCTATTCCGAGTGTCGGGTCAGGGTTAAGAAGAGAGGCATGTTAAAAAGACACTAGGTATACAACACACAATAAGATCAGATGAATATTAAAGTACACAGACAGGCTATATAAAATAAAACACACACACACACGCAGTCACACACTCATTTTCATCGCTTCACACAACTAAAAGTTTGTACACAGCACGCTTAAAAGCCCCCAGGGATGAATCGCGAATCTCCAGCGGGAGGCGGTTGTACACCTGCGCCGTTAAAAGAAGGAGGCGCCGCCTGCCTGCTTCGGTTCTCGCGCGCGGGAGAGCCAGATCTGCGTCCTGCCGGGTGGTTCGAGAGCGAAGAGCAGAGTTGACCTGCAGCTGAGAGGAAAGAGCCACTGGCTCCCCAGTGCAGCGAATTTTGTGCAGAAAATTTAATGAGTGAAGTTCGTACAACTGGCTCTTTTCCTGGCTCTTTCAACTGGCTGGAAAATCTGGAGTAGGCATGCCCAGTTCGTCTCGCACGTCCGATATGTGGTCGAATTTGCGTCGGCCAGAGACAACGCGCAGCGCAAAATTGAGGACCTTTTGGAGGCGCTCTATATTTTTCTCTGACTCGTTTTCAAAGACAGCAAGACAGTATCGGACGTGCGAGAGGACCAATGCATTGACCAGAATGGGCAGAAGGTCAGGCGGGATCTGATGACGCACGTGGGGCAGGCCGATAAGGATACCGTTGCATTTTTTGACGAGAGCAGACACGTGCGTGTCCCAGGTGAGGTGCTTGTCGAACACCACGCCAAGGTTCCTCACCCTAGGGCCCTCACGGATCGTATCCTCGCGAAATCGAATGGAGATCGGGACTAAGCCACGACAATTCTGACGGGAGTCAAATACGATAAGTTCGGTTTTGCCGGTGTTGACCTTCAAACCGTGGGAGTGAAACCAGGCATTCAAAGAGTTTAAAACCTGTTCCATGGTAGCAATAAGCTGATGAAGGGAGTCTTTTTTGACAGAGAGTAGAATTTGGGTATCGTCAGCGTACTGCACCACGTGCGCCTCAGGGGCAAAGAGGGGGAGGTCGTTGGCAAAAATCTGGAAAAGGAGCGGGCCAAGTGAGGAACCTTGGAAAACACCGATAGGATTGGGGAGAGGACTGGAAAGAAGTCGGTTTCCCCGCCCGCCAGTTGTACAAACAGATTGAGTATGGCCACAGAGGTAAGAGTTTTTGTTGTTGTGTGGGGCAAGCACAAAGTTGGTGAAGCTTCGACTCCGTCAACTCTGTGTTATCGACATCATCGTGACGTCACAGTAGCCAAGCTATGACGTCACACTGTAACATCAATCATCACACCATGCGACATGAGCTCACTGAGTGTGTCCGTCTCTCCTCGCGTCTCCTCGGTCCGCCGCGGCGGAACCTGCAAGTCACGCGTCCATTAATTGTCACCAATGATCCTAGACGATTGGCTTCGATCGACCACCCACGCTCCCTTGCGAGTCATACCCGCGCGCGAGTGCCGCTTATCCGCTCCGCCACCCTCTCTCGCACCCCGCCGCGGAGCAGCCGACGAACGAATCCATCTCCCCGCGTGAGCGCCGTCGCCTAATTATGCGTAATCGACGCGGCGAACAAAAACGGCGCGGCACGCATCGTCTGATTGCGGTAAACTGCGCGGCGCATCGGCGGCGATTCTTTGCGCGGCCGCCGCGTTCACAAACACGCGTTGGCCGCTGCGTTGTTGCAAGACCGCTCCCCATGAATACGAAACGGCGCGCGCCGCGGCAAAAAGTCGCGCCGACGGAGCTGACGGGGCCGTTTGGACTGGCGATGACGAGCGGCCGCTCGTCCGCCGATCTCGCGACCGACGATCGCGGTTTTTGTCACGCTCGGCTACGATAGAGCGTACCACACACGGTTCGTGGCTGCCGGCTGCCGCAGTGGACCCACAAACACGGTGTGAAGGTGTCGGCTGTCGACGACTGGATGTCCGGTCGCGATCAGTGACCGCGGAGGAGGTCTGTGAGGTCGCTAGCCCGAGGTGATGGTGAGCCCCGCCCTGGGCATGTTGGATTTACCTCCGCTACCCAGAGGAGGTAAATAGCAGGAGTTCGCGGTGGTTGCTGGTGGTTGGCGGCGGCTAGCGGCGGTTGGCAGCGGTCGGTGTGGGCGGTGAGTGAGGACCGTTATAGGCGGGGGAGGGGACGGGGGCGGTGGAGGCTCGGTTCCGCCGTCGCCCCCACCGCCGCCGCCACACCTGTGTACTCAGAAGAACCATCCACGGCAGTCGCGAACTGCGCATGCGCTGACGAGGAGATTGCGGCTGGAGATCTTTTAAGATTCGCCCGCGATAAACACACGACTCTATTATCAAAGACTGTTTATTTTGGTCAGTCAATGGAGATGATGTTAGACAAACATATTGGCGATGATGAGATAATATTGTGAGGTTTCAATATGCCGGACCTACTGAGTCTTAAAAGAAAGTGGGTCCATTTTTCCTTCGTGCTATTCTTTCAAGTAGTAAAATAGATACACTTCTTCCGGAAGACCAACTAACCATGGTTTAGCTCACTGGCTTTCGTTGGTGGAATGTATTGCAGATTCTCAAGAGGTTCCGTGTTATTAACGACTAGGGTTGCTACTGGCTATATAATATATCGAAACTAGCAGGCCTATAATCATGCACGGGCAATAATAACACAACATTTTTTTGTTGCAACAATATTTGCTGCAAATAAATAGCGACACAATTTTACCGCTATTGGTTTGCTATTCTCTGTCCCTGTCTCTTTGTGAAGTGAGAAGTTGTATACACTTCGTAATTGAACTAACAATCAATGGCCCTGTTTTTCCAGAGCGTGGTGCTGCTGGTATTCCGGGAGGAGAAGACCCAGGAGGACGAGATGAAGGCGTGGCAGTTCTGGCACAGCCGGCAACACAGCGTCAAACAGCGCATCCTCGATGTCGGTACGTTTGCCGCCGCCACCATCGCCACCATCACCATCCGATCATCTGCCTGCTAGCTGGCGTGTCATGTCGAGGTCACAGACCGTCACATGGCATCACGGGGCGGGTCATGACAATCGAAACTAGCAGGCGAGATGCGGAATAACCGTCGCACGGGTTGATATGAGATGGTGAGGGCTGGTTTCCAGTTTCTGTCGCACATTGCACATAGCCGAGAAGGGACTATTCACATCTTCATTACATTCAACATAGATAGTCTGAATACACCTGCCTTCCGTCCTGCTAATCGACGCGCCTCCGTGACACTATCTGACCTTCGTTTGCAGACACCAAGAACAGCATCGGTCTGTACGGCGGCATTGACGAGATGGCTCACAACGCCATCGCCGTCTACTGGAACCCGCTGGAGAGCTCCGGAAAGGTGAGCGCTTCTCCGCCCTCTCCTTGGCGGCAGTGTCTCCCGCTACGGGCAGGACAGGCCATGGACATGGGTCCCGACGGGATGAGTTCGGCCGGGTTGGGTCCCGCGGAGATGGTTACCGTCATGGTGGCGCCCGCCGTTGTGGGTTCTGCTGGGCTGGGTCTTGTCGGAGTAAATCTCGCCGGGGTCCGTCGGTCGGGGTAGGTCCGGCCGGGATGGGTTTCGCCGGGTTGTGGGTCCGTCTCCCGCGCCGGGTGCGTCCCTGGTCACACGGGAGTACCGTTACGTTTTGTGAGCGTGCTCGGGGAGCCCAGACCGCCTCCGGCGCGGCTGCTGGCCTTGGCACCATGTCGGCCAGGGTTGCGACACGAAGGGCCTCAGTCGGCGCGGAAGAGATGGGTGCTGCCCCGGGCGGTGGTAACAAGCAGATGACTCTGAACGTCTCCTGTAAAAGGGTGCTTGGACAGGGCCGCCTGGCAATATAGTACAGGTAATGAATCAGGACCTGGACCCACAGCAGAGTCGGTACTGAAAGGGGATTTGGTTAACGGTGCCGTGCACGACAGTTCCTGGTTCTATCTTCATTGACACCGCAATATTAATTATGTTCTATTTAATTCGATAATTAAAAAACTAACTCTATAAAGTCTATTTAATTAGGTATAATTTAATATATCTGATTTCTCACGCTGAAAAATGTCTACTCTAGATTGAAGCGGAGCTCCGAAAGTAAAAGCTCTGAACTATGATGCAGTACGTGTGCTAAATCTCGGTACATACATATGCACCGTGCATTGCACACTAAATCTCAGACAGATGGTCAGAGGTGGGGGCTCTCCCGGTCATAAGTTGAGCAGGCTAAGTGATCTAAGTTTCTCAGCTTTGTCTCGTAACTCGTGCGCCTTTGCATGGCGTTTCAACGGTGGTATATGCAGCATGGACAGTACATTTACTTCAGTAAAATACCCAATGTACTTGCACTGCAGAGGAAATAAGATATCCAGCTCTGTGCAGGTATCCTGTGCAGTGCCGTTTACATTAGCAGAACTCAAATAGAGCGGAACGAACATGTTCGTGGTATAAATTGATCTTTCGCAAGAGCTCTTCCATGGGAGCGAGGCCCATCGTTAATAATTAAGTCCTTGGTATAATGCAATCTACTGCAGCTATTATTGTTAGGCGTTATATCTCACACATAACTGTCGCTGAATTGTCCCTATTAGGAGCCAGACTGGTAATGGCTGCTCGGTACACTGCAGTTATCAGGCACTTTAGATAAGAGATCGGGTTAAAATTCATCCCATGCTTGACCTGGTTCCGATGACTGGTTTGTCAAAGCTGCCTGGGTGGCGGCATGTCAGCTCCCAGCCTCCCGGCGCATTGAGTCATACGCTCCCCGGGACCCACGGCCCGGGCTCCATCCCGATTTGGGAAGGTGTGCGCTCCCCCGGGACCCACGGCCCAGGCTCCATCCCGATCTGGGAAGGTGGCGTGTTAGGATAGATATCTCCACAAACTGTTCCTTCCCTACAACTTGTACAGCGATTCGCCCATGACTGCGCTCGTTTCGATACCAAATGTTCATGATTTGCGGTATATCATGGCGTAAGTGCCGGCTCATTTCATACGAGACAGCTTTTGAATTGGCGAAGCTCGGGCCATTCATTTGAACGCTCCTCCAGCGGCCATAACCATTGTGACAGCGTACCGAATGATTTTGCAGATCAACATCGCTGTTCAGTGCTTGAGTACAGACTTCAGTAGCCAAAAGGGCGTCAAGGTGAGCATACGGGGGAAACTGTTGATTCCACGCCTTGATTGCAGATAAGCGTCGCGTTGCAGTGCTTTAGTACTGACTTCAGTAGCCAAAAGGGCGTCAAGGTGAGCCAAGGAAGAGACTCGCCTTTATCCAACAGGGCATTGACCCATTTTACATACATTCACCGGTGCCATTTCTTTGTATCCTTCAAATAGCTTACCAGTCGCTCTTGCTTTCACGTCGCATCGCGACAAGCGAGTGTCATCACATGCTCTTCTTGGTCCAAACTCATCTGACGGATTAGTATTGCATGCTTTCACTCGTTAACTCGCGGAGTGTTTGACTTAAACCCATGCCGTGCGGTGTACTGTACCCCGGGAACCTGTCACGTCACCTGACGACGTTGGTTCGGTGCCAGGGTCTCCCGCTGCACATCCAGATCGACACATACGAAGACTACCGGGACCCGAACGCACCCGTCTCACACCGCGCCTACTGCCAAGTCAAGTCCTTCTGCGACAAGGTACGCCTTCTGGGGACCTTGCACAACATGTGGCGATGCTGTGGTAGTATGCTATGTAAAGTTCATAGTAAACACTTATTGTAAGATGACCCAAGCACAACACGGCCATCTGGTGGCTGGGTCTGCCCTTTCAGGTGACAAGTCAGGCAATCACATGGTTTTTAACCGCACAGGAACAGCCGAGAGATGTCGAGCTGTCGAGCCACAGTGGTTCACCTCTGCCTGTCCGCCTTCCTCAGAGGCGGACAGGCAGGTCGGCCTGACAGGCAGGCAGGTCCTGTCGATCGGCCGCCGCTGACCTTCTCTGAACTGACCACACAGTAGCGAGCCCCACGGTAGCCGCTCTGCAGCATCTGCCCAATAAATCAGCCGCTCCGTGACTCTCTCGGCAATCTGTCATAGCTCTGTAGTGACAGGCGGGCATCGGCTGCAGCGCCCCCGCCGCCCCCGGGGCAGGGGAGGGGCGGGACACGAACGGCCGGCCATCACCAATGCTCCCGGGGAGGGGAGGACTCCCGGCTCAGCCCGCTTAGCCACCCGGGGAGGGTAGGACTCCCGGCTCAGCCCGCTTAGCCACCTAACGACGCGCCTGCGCCGGCGCTAATGCGGCCGTTAGTCGCAAATTAATTCCGCGTTATGCTTGAATTTATGCTGATGCTGCGCCGGAGAATACATCTCGACCTTGTTCTAAAAAGGCAGGTCCAACCCGGCCATCGGCACAGCGGGCAGAGCCGTATTCGTCAGAGCTCGACTGAGGCCCTTTCACCCGTGCGGCATCTGCATTGAACGATGGGCCACGTCGCTGCCGGCACTGGCGAGGGTTTCCCTCGAAGGAATCGGCTAATTTATTCCATCATTGGTCCTGCGCTGGGACATGGTGACTAGAGAGCTGCCCGACCTTTGTGGTATGACAGATATCCTGCAGTTGAAAAGGCTCGGATTCGGAATAGTTGCTAGGCGATTTCATCGCTAGCGTTTTGCGGAAGTTTTAGCATACGGTTTTGTGAAACTCATTTGTCATGAGCCACAGTTTAAATGCCATACAAAATTCGACTTTCAATAGAGTGCTTACATGTATAATTGATAGTGTGTAGGAGAAAACCCGTTTGATTTCACTCGTTTTACCTCATTCTAACTAAAACTAGAAACACATTAGGCCACATAGCTGGTGGCTCACTCATACATCGCTCGTTTATGAAAATATTTTTAGTTATTGTTTACATACATTTTATAATCTGTCCTTACGTGCCATGCACGAACATGTTTTGTCCTGAAAGAGGTTCTGATGTAAACGTTCTTGTCCGGCTATTTCGCTCTCCTTTCCACGACCAATCATGTGATAACTCCTCCTTGTCTGATCTGGTATGATCTTTCCTGAGCATCTCTGTCTGACGTGTGATGCTTGACGAATGATTCATGATGATTGACGAATGATTCACGATGATTGACGAATGATTCACGATGATTGGCGACTGAGAACCGATGATTGGTGATGCTTGATGACTGATTGAATACCAACGAACAGATGTGGAACCTCTCCTTTTTATAAATTATTGCTAAGGAAAAATGTAATTTTAGTGAACAAAAATGCTGGACCATGTTTTGCTTTACAGTTAACATATTTTATAATTATTATATGTTTCTGTTGGTACAGTCATACACAAAGGACATGCTGCATGTATGAACATTGCATGTATTGCAATTCACCCCTGGTGCCTGTCGATTACAGGGCACCAACTGCCGATTTCCGACTGACTGACCCCCTCCCCCTGCCCCTCCCCAACACAGGGAGCTGAGCGGAAGACGCGGGACGAGGAGCGGCGCGCCTCCAAGCGGAAGATGACGGCTACCGGACGAAAGAAGATGGAGGAGATGTACCACGGCGCGTGCGAGCGCTCCGAGTTCTACTCCATGGCCGACATCACCAAGCAGCCGACACTGTTCCAGCCCAGCGACGACCCGGAGAAGGTGGGAGAGCACGCGTCTGTTAACGTGGCGACGGGTTACAGTGGCGAGGGGGTATGGTACGGTATGGTACAGCTTATGATAGGTTGAGGCGGGTTAAGGACGGGTTAAAGATGGGGGTAAGGATGGGTTAAAATGGGTTAAGGATGAGTTCAGATGGGCTATGGATGAGTTGAAATGGTTTAGGACGTGGTTTGGCGAGTTATGATGAGTTAGAATGGGTGCAGAAGAGGTTGGATCATGAGTGTCACCTTTAGTTCAGAGAGACGATGTGGGGTCGATGGTAGCCATCCACATGGGCGAATCCAGGGGGGGGGGGGGGCAAGGGGCCTTGCCCACCAACTGCCTGAAATCGGCGCAAAATTGACTCATTTCCTGATATAGAAGAAAATATAATCTACTTTTACAAGGAAAGTTTGTTTTAAATAAGCTATCAATGCATAAGCAAGCGAAATCCGATGAGTTTTCAGAATTGTGCAAGACTTTTTGGGATTTGCCCCCCAAACCACCCGTTCTGGATCCGCTAATGGCCAGCCAGCCGGCAATGGCTGTCCAAAGAAGGAAAATAATGGTTGGTGCTAGCTTTCTGTTGACTGCAGTCTCCCTGCTCTTTTAAGTGGCACAGTGTTACGTTTCTGTTTGCTGATGTAGTCTCTCTGCGTAAAGGGGTGGGTTTCGCCCGCAAACGCCTGGAGTGTTCTACTGAACCGCAAAGCATGCCTTCAAAGACCGGGGGAAAATACATAGGTGCTAGCTTTATGTTAAGGATTGCAGTCTCCCACCAGTGTTTTGGTGTTACGTTTTTGACCGCTGATGCAGTCTCCCTATGTAAAAGGTAGTTTTACCGCAAACGCCTGCAGTGCTATACTGAACCGCAAGGCACCATTCAGGGATCAGTGCCAGCCTTGTTTGAGCGAATGCAATCTCCGCGCTTTCCAGTGCTATAGTGTTATGCTTCTGTTCGTTCATGCAGTCTCCATGTGTATAAATGGTCGGGTGGTGTCACAAACGCCTGAAGGGCTACACTGACCCGCACGACACATTGAAAACTATCGATAAACTGTAGCGCGTTTGTCAGAAGCGACAGCCGCTGCTGCCTGCGGGTCGGTACCGGTCTTCAGATCCCATATACCACCGGAAATTATATTAAACAAACATTAAAACATACAATAATGAAACATTAATACAACTATACTATGAAGGTTGATGTGCGCAGACCGTGACTCTTAAAGGAAATAGTTCATCTTCAGCATTAGTTTTAAACTGAGATAGCAGTTTTGTAGCCCGTGTTGGGAAACCCCTATCTGCAAGTTTTCTTGACTGAAAAGACTTCCCAGCCAAATATATTTGATTTTTTTGGCGAAGGAATGTGGTGCTGGCGAAAGAATGTTGTACTGGTTTTCGTCCGGGCAGAGGCTATACCATCAGCCAATCAGATTGCAGCTGGTGCTGGCAAGCGAACGCCGGCCGCCGGTTGGCACATCTCCAATGCGAGTCTATCCCTACGCCTACTTTCGAATCTGATTGGCTGAACCATGTTTTACATTCGCGTGACGTCAGGACTCTGTCTCAGAGAGTATGCATATAGTTTTGATACACAATACAAATTTACGACCTTATGTCCTGAATCGGCGCAATATAAGGCCATTTTTGACAATATAAAAAGAAATTGTATTAAAAATATAATCAAATCGTGTTTGGTAAAACATTCCAAGGTGAACTATTTCCTTTAAGCGAATTTACTTTAACGTGTATCGAGCATGGTTTGCTTGATGAAACATAAATGAGCGTATTTTATTGCTAATGGCGTACGTTTATCACTAAGCAAGCATCCATATGTTTTCAGATCGGGAATATGGAGCTTCAAAACTACTACACTCAGCAGGATAGCGAAAGCAGCTTGTAAGTATGCGCGTGCGTGCCGCCATCTGTCCGCGAAATTGTAAACTAATAATTCTTCTGCTCTCTGTCTCCTTCCGCATTGCATTTCCGTGCTATTTTGTGCTCGTTGTTCATCAAGCTGCCAGCATTTCATCCATGCTTGCTTTCCGAAATGCAGAGAATATCAGTAAAACTTAGGCTTTTTGATGTATTTACATTGTGTGCCTTTTGTTATTGAGGCCTATCTACACTAACTGTGCAATTCCTCACAAATTTATTTGCACGTTTCACTTTATTATTGTAACTATTTGCAATACCTCCATTGCCGAGTAATTTTGTTCGCTTCTTAGTTTCAAAATGTTTTATTTCTGCCGCACCACTTCCATTGTAATCACCGTTGCAATGTTACCGCGTAAAGAACAAACAACACTAACCTTTCTGGGAATTTTGCATATTTTCCGTAAACATTTTGCAGATAATATGACTATATATAGTCAAATCCCAGTTAGCTTCTTAATGTTTACATATGCCACACAAGAGCTTCTCTGCACCACGGATCCCGCTGCTGTGAAGCGCCTTGCTGTGCTGGCCACCCCCAAAACAAACATTGCAAATAGGCGAGCCCCGACCGTGCCTGCACATGCCTCCCCCGCCGTCCCCTAAGCGTCACTGCTGCGTCATCACTGCTGACGCCCCTCGCGCCGAGCTTTGCATGAGCACCTCCCCCAGCGTGCGTCGCGGCTTGGCATGTCACGTGACTAACTGGCTGTGTCACGTGACTAACCGCCGTCTGGCCGCGTCACCAGGTGCGCTGAGGCGGTGGGCTCGCCTGTGCCGCCGCCGCCGCCGCCGCCTCCGCCGCCTCCGCCGCCGCCCCCCGCCGCCCCCGCTACCCTCAAGTTCCACTACAGCTTCCCAGCAGCCCCTGCCGAGGCGGGTGACGGGTGAGTTGCCCCGCGCCGCGCCGCCTGAGTTCGCCCCTGGTGACAACCTGACCGTGTTCCGGCCGTGCCCCGCCTGCTGACGCTCGTGGCTGCGTCCGCTGCTGGCTGCGCCTCCGCATGTCCATGTGCTGCAGCCCCGACCTGTCCGCCGCTCGTGGAATCTCCATGCGCTAGCAGGATGCTAATGATGTGCGATTTCGCGACGCTTGCAATGAATATGGTTCTCGCATGCTCGTTGGGAAGATAAATTGTCAAGCGCTTGCAACAGACGCGCTGAAAGCACTGCGCTGCATCTCCGCAGTTGCATCTATCTGGGGACCGCAGTGAATGCCCGATGAAGACACAGATATATGTGTGGTTTGCATAGCTGTATTGGGAGAGTGACAGAGTGCCTTTTCTTGACCCTGCTTGCACTTTCCCTTGATATGTAATGCATATGTTTGAATTTGTCCCTTCACATGCCACTCCTGCTCATTGCTCAACGCTTTCCCCCGGTGGTTCACAGGGAGAAGAAGGGTGAGGAAGACCTGTTCTCTCCGGGAGCGAAGAGGGCGCGTCTGTCGCCGCCGCTCAGTCAGCGCGTGATGCTGTACGTGCGTCAGGAGCGGGAGGAACTCTACACACCACTGCACGTAGTGCCACCTACAACTATCGGCCTGCTGCACGCGGTGAGTTGTGATATATGATGGCGCTGCAGTCGAGTTGTTTTGTAATTGTGGAAGGTGCTGGAATAGGCATACGTCGAGGAGCTGAGTTAACGTATATGTATTATGTATATCGACACTTATGTAGGAAATTAGCGGTACATTGTGATGTAAGGCGCAGAAGTGGCGATGATATGCCCCAGTCGTTGATTGATGTGTCATATCATGTAGTAGGTAGGCCTTCGACATCTTTGGATACCTATTCAAATTTCAAGTCTGATCTTTGTGCTTTTGCGTGTTTCAGATCGAGAGCAAGTACAAAATCAGTGCGTCTTGTGCTCTAACCCTCTGTCGGAAAAATAAGAAGGGGTAAGTAATGCAGGCTTACTAACCACGATATAAACACCATAATAATTTAAAATAAATATACTTTATAGCTTATAACATTCAACCATTGAAAGACACAATACAATGCATTTCAAACCATGAGTCCAGAGATACATTAATTTGCATACAGGCACCTGTGTTTGATATTCATACTGTATTACCTAGTAGTTTATGCGCCCTAAGGACCTAATAATCATAAACGTAACTGTGTTTGATCAAGGTATGATTTGACACCAGGTACATACATACCTGTCAGTCTAGTCTGCTGTCCTGGCCAGTCTTGTTATTGTCCTGCATAAGCCTTCTGTAATATCAAACCATGAGTCCAGAGATACATTGATTTGCATACAGGCACCTGTGTTTGATATTCATACAGTCATACTGTATTACCTAGTAGTTGATGCGCCCTAAGGCCCTAATAATCATAAACGTAAGCATACGCCTTCTGTCTATTCTGGTGCCAACTTAGCTGACCATAATTCCCGTGCGTTTCAGGGTGATAGCGACGATGGACGACGACATGATCGCGCACTACTGCAATGAGGACACATTCCTGTTGGAGATTCGACAGGCCGAGCACGACGGAGCCTTCGACATCACCCTCATCGAGGTCGGCGACTGAAATAAACTCTGCTTCTCATGCCGGCCGAGAGATGGCACGGCGATCGCGTCCGTTTTCGGGCGGAGTTGCTGTTTGAATGCGTGTTAGTTTGTTGTTGCTTGTAGCGGAAGTGATGTCGATTTGAATGTTGACGTGAACATTGTGATACTACATTGTGTTACGCGCTTTTGGCAGCGAATTCGAATAGTTGACTGCGAGAGGCCAGCGCATGCTCTCGTCCGTGTTTGATATTGTACACAGCTGACCCCTAGATAAGATGCTGCGCCGCATAGCGCTAGGATCTCGACTACGTGCCAGAGTTGGACAGAGCGAAAATCGAAAGTTTTATCATTCGCATGTGTGGCGTAGCGCTCGCCTGCGAGGCGACCCGTTTGCATAGCACGCTGCGTTCGGCCCTGTACCGCAGTACCGCCGGGCCCGTGATAGTACCGGCCCTGTACCTGACCTGAGGGATGACTGCTGACGAACAGAGATCGATATCAAAATTAGATAGAGCGTGTCGGCCCCGGAACGGGCTTTTGTCAAGTGAGAAGTGGCTTGAGTAGACTATAAGGAGTTTAAAATGATCGTTGTACATATACAACACCCGCATGAATTCGTCTGTGCCAAACCAATGAGCTAGCAGTACTGTGGGGCCTGAGGAAACGAGGCTGGCCATCGTGAGGGTATCGTTGCCCATGTGGAGCTCTTGTGCCGTCGTTTAACGGCTGATCAGGCTGCATTTCGTATAGGACTAAGCTCATCATGTAGAGTAGCACATCCTTGTTCCGACGTTCCCCCATCTTTGCTCATGCATGTGACAGGAAGAGGCGAAAGCGTCGTACGGGCTGCCTCGCACTTCCATACTCTGCCTGGAGAGCCATCTATGGGCAGTATCTGTAACTATATGTAAATTGGTGCTGCGTGAAGGCGTGATTGCGTTGGGACGTTTTCCCATTGTGTTTGTGACGTTGTACTGGGTTGACGCGAGCTGAATGTTACCCAGTTTGACTGAAGTGACTGAGACGGCCGATCGTAGCTTGGGTGGCCGTCCATGTGTGCTGTAAATGTAATTTATTGGCCACTGTGTTTACGTCATGCCAGCTGCTTCTATTTCAGCAAGCGAGCTTGTTAGTTTAAAGTACTGCTATTCAATACATTTGTTCAGACGAAGCCGTGCTGTGGCGTGCTCTCGCGGTCCGTCGTGAGAGCGTGAAATGGCCCTGCGCCGAGCCGAGTCGCGACGCGATGGGGAGAAGGAAGGTAGCTTCCTTACAGAACTCCCGCGCGGTTGGTCAGTTAGCTCAGTTCGCTAAAGCGTCGTCCTTACGACACGTAAAGGTGCTGGGTGCTGGGTTCGATCCTTATGCTGGCCTGAAGCTTTTACAATACTAAACACATATGTGCGGGCTGTCGACGGCCAACCCAAAGACACACAGATAGGCTCTTCAAATAGTGATATAGCATCACTCGTTTATTTCCAAATAACGGTCAGTACCAGATTTCACAAAATGCATCAAACCTTCCACTCCAAACAGAGTTCGCCACGAAACTGACCTTGCGTGGCTCTGCGATATTGAGACATCGCGCAAATATTGAGACAAATATCGCGCAAATATTGAGACACAGCAGTAAGTGTCAGTACACTACCCAGCTGCGCGCTACAGCTAAATGGTAAGGCACAAAGGTAACACTAAGCGTGGCGCTGCCACGGTAAAAGCACACGTGCAGTGTGCACCGGACTTTGGGGTCGATGTTAAGGCACATAGTATTACCTTATGTCACACGATCTTAAGGTTGAAACATTTGAACGGAGTACATGCCTAACAACGGTTGTGTTGTGAAAAATGGAATTATTGCGTAGACACAAAAACAAAACAACATCAGACATGTATCCCAGCGAGATACTAATAAAGGTCGCGAGTGAGCACGGGCAGATGGAGCCCCACATCATCAGGTGGACACACTACTCTGTAAAGCGACGCCCCATTAGCCGTCTGTCGTACTCTGTGTGCTGTCCGGCGGGACTCGGCACTCGTAACCAAGGCAACCGCCGATAGTGGCAGCCAAACATCAACAATCGAGTCTGAATGACTGAGCAATCATGCGACATATCACCGTATCCCGCCCCCACCGGTGCACGCAGATGTATCACACTCCAGGGCACTGCAACACATCACACTCCAGGGCACTGCAACACATCACACTCCAGGGCACTGCAACACATCACACTCCAGGGCACTGCAACACATCACACTCCAGGGCACTGCAACACATCACACTCCAGGGCACTGCAACACATCACACTCCAGGGCACTGCAACACATCACACTCCAGGGCACTGCAACACATCACACTCCAGGGCACTGCAACACATCACACTCCAGGGCACTGCAACACACCACACTCCAGGGCACTGCAACACATCACACTCCAGGGCACTGCAACACATCACACTTCGCTGAGATTCAGCTGCACTCAGTGTGTGATATCGGAGCGCCGGTGACGACTGGATAAATGGGTCGTTAGTCAATGTCGCTTAATTACCGTACCATACCATACCACACCATACCTACCATACCATACCATATCAAACCATACCATACCTTACCATACCATACCATACCATACCATACCATACCATACCAAACCAAACCAAACCATACCATACCATACCTTAGCAGTAGCACTGGGCGGAGCAGCAAGCACCCTCACGGAAACAGCGCAGTTAGTGGACTTTTCAACAGTGAGGTCAGGTCACAGTGGGTGTGATGCAGGGGGATATTCGGGGTCTGCACAATCTCAGCAGACGAGCCAGACGCTACAGCATTGCGAGGGTTGTTAAACTCATTGTTGGTGTAATATGCTGAACGGAATGTTGCAGGAGATCGGTGGTCATTTGACCTGACCTGGTGTTGACCTGACCTGAGGTCACTGGTCACAGTCGCCCCAGACGCAGGACGAGTCCATCATTTCGGAGGCCTCCGGCACGCCTTGGCGGGCAGCGTGCTCAATCAGCTGCTGGGCCTCTCTGCGGACAGCCACAGACACGGTTAGCCACAGTAACAGTCACATAGTCACCGTAACGGGGTAACAGTTACCATAACGGCGTAACAGTCACCGTAACGGTGTAACAGTTACCATAACGGCGTAACAGTTACCGTAACGGGGTAACAGTCACCGTAACGGCGTAACATTCACCGTAACGACGTAACATTCACCGTAACGGCGTAACAGTTACCGTAACGGCGTAACAGTCACCGTAACGGCGTTACAGTCACCGTAACGGCGTAACAGTCACCGTAACGGCGTAACAGTCACTGTCACGTCACGTGAAACCAATACTACAAGCGCTGCAATCATATAACTACCTTGTGCGTAGTCGCAAAGTCGCGTAGTCGTAATTTCGTTTAAAGGGATATAATCACCCTTTTCCACAAAAATGGAGTTAGCACCTGAAATCGATAGACGAGGCCAAGGGATGGTGTAAATTCATCACATTTTGCATATAAACATTCTTACCGAAAGATATTGGCAGTTTCCTACTGATAAGCGATCCACGCTTATATCGGTCGGTACTCAGCAAGTACTCGATAACGAATTCAGTAAATTAGCCTCCGTACGCATTGTTATTTATCATGAAGGTATGCAATATGTTTCCTGCACTCTATCTTTTGCGAATATGTGCCATTTTTTATGAACAATCAACACTCATTTGAAAACAAGTGCATTGAACTCGGCAGCTTAGCTTGGCACCGGTCGGCCGGTGCCAAGCTAAACTACGGCGACCTATTTAGTGTCGGCGATTTGTTTACAAGTGCCCATTCAACAACGTTGAACAGATTGATGCAAAAGCGATTGTTGTTGATGTTGCGCTTTCCAATAGTGTAGGGAAAATACCGATAATTAATTTTCACAAACTTCCAACTTTGAATTAGGGAATAATTGTATTTAATTCTTAAATTTAGATCACAACATTTTAATACCATAACGGTAGCCAAATAAGTTGTTGCTAACAAAATAAAAAGGTGATTATCTCCCTTTAAACGGGTCGAACATCTCCCGCCATTCCAGTCCATCCCTATGAATTTGACCTGACTTCCATTCGTTGTCCTGCGTGACCTACCCGGGCTGCATGTCCTCCCTGCAGGTGACCCACGGCCAGGTTGTCCTGCGTGACCTACCCGGGCTGCATGTCCTCCCTGCAGGTGACCCACGGCCATTCGTTGTCCTGCGTGACCGACCCGGGCTGCATGTCCTCCCTGCAGGTGACCCACGGCCAGGTTGTCCTGCGTGACCTACCCGGGCAGCATGTCCTCCCTGCAGGTGACCCACGGCCAGGTTGTCCTGCGTGACCTACCCGGGCAGCATGTCCTCCCTGCAGGTGTCCCACGGCCAGGTTGTCCTGCGTGACCTACCCGGGCAGCATGTCCTCCCTGCAGGTGACCCACGGCCAGGTTGTCCTGCGTGACCTACCCGGGCAGCATGTCCTCCCTACATGTGACCCACGGCCAGGTTGTCCTGCGTGACCTACCCGGGCTGCATGTCCTACCTGCAGGTGACACACGGCCATTCGTTGTCCTGCGTGACCTACCCGGGCTGCATGTCCTCCCTACATGTGACCCACGGCCAGGTTGTCCTGCGTGACCTACCCGGGCTGCATGTCCTACCTGCAGGTGACACACGGCCATTCGTTGTCCTGCGTGACCTACCCGGGCTGCATGTCCTCCCTACATGTGACCCACGGCCAGGTTGTCCTGCGTGACCTACCCGGGCTGCATGTCCTACCTGCAGGTGACACACGGCCATTCGTTGTCCTGCGTGACCTACCCGGGCTGCATGTCCTCCCTACATGTGACCCACGGCCAGGTTGTCCTGCGTGACCTACCCGGGCTGCATGTCCTACCTGCAGGTGACACACGGCCATTCGTTGTCCTGCGTGACCTACCCGGGCTGCATGTCCTCCCTGCAGGTGACCCACGGCCAGGTTGTCCTGCGTGACCTACCCGGGATGCAAGTCCTCCCTGCAGGTGACCCACGGCCAGGTTGTCCTGCGTGACCTACCCGGGCTGCATGTCCTACCTGCAGGTGACACACGGCCGTTCGTTGTCCTGCGTGACCTACCCGGGCAGCATGTACCCTGCAGGTGACCCACGGCCAGGTTGTCCTGCGTGACCTACTCGGGCTGCATGTCCTCTCTGCAGGTGACCCACGGCCAGGTTGTCATGCGTGACCTACCCGGGCTGCAAGTCCTCCCTGCAGGTGACCCACGGCCAGGTTGTCCTGCGTGACCTACCCGGGCAGCATGTCCTCCCTGCAGGTGACCCACGGCCAGGTTGTCCTGCGTGACCTACCCGGGCTGCATGTCCTCCCTGCAGGTGACCCACGGCCAGGTTGTCCTGCGTGACCTACCCGGGCTGCAAGTCCTCCCTGCAGGTGACACACGGCCATTCGTTGTCCTGCGTGACCTACCCGGGCTGCATGTCCTTCCTGCAGGTGACACACGGCCAGGTTGTCCTGCGTGACCTACCCGAGCAGCATGTCCTCCCTGCAGGTGACCCACGGCCATTCGTTGTCCTGCGTGACCTACCCGGGCTGCATGTCCTCCCTGCAGGTGACCCACGGCCAGGTTGTCCTGCGTGACCTACCCGGGCTGCATGTCCTCCCTACATGTGACCCACGGCCAGGTTGTCCTGCGTGACCTACCCGGGCTGCATGTCCTTGGTCAGTCCCTGCAGGTGACCCACGGCCAGGTTGTCCTGCGTGACCTACCCGGGCTGCAAGTCCTCCCTGCAGGTGACCCACGGCCAGGTTGTCCTGCGTGACCTACCCGGGCTGCATGTCCTTCCTGCAGGTGACACACGGCCAGGTTGTCCTGCGTGACCTACCCGGGCAGCATGTCCTCCCTGCAGGTGACCCACGGCCAGGTTGTCCTACGTGACCTACCCGGGCTGCATGTCCTACCTGCAGGTGACACACGGCCATTCGTTGTCCTGCGTGACCTACCCGGGCAGCATGTCCTCCCTGCAGGTGACACACGGCCATTCGTTGTCCTGCGTGACCTACCCGGGCAGCATGTCCTCCCTGCAGGTGACACACGGCCATTCGTTGCCCTGCGTGACCTACCCGGGCAGCATGTCCTCCCTGAAGGTGACCCACGGCCAGGTTGTCCTGCGTGACCTACCCGGGCTGCATGTCCTCCCTGCAGGTGATACACGGCCAGGTTGTCCTGCGTGACCTACCCGGGCTGCATGTCCTTGGTCAGTCCCTGCAGGTGACACACGGCCAGGTTGTCCTGCGTGACCTACCCGGGCTGCATGTCCTCCCTGCAGGTGACCCACGGCCAGGTTGTCCTGCGTGACCTACCCGGGCTGCATGTTCTTCCTGCAGGTGACCCACGGCCAGGTTGTCCTGCCTGACCTACCCGGGCAGCATGTCCTCCCTGCAGGTGACCCACGGCCATTCGTTGTCCTGCGTGACCTACCCGGGCTGCATGTCCTTCCTGCAGGTGACACACGGCCAGGTTGTCCTGCGTGACCTACCCGGGCAGCATGTCCTCCCTGCAGGTGACCCACGGCCAGGTTGTCCTACGTGGCCTACCCGGGCTGCATGTCCTACCTGCAGGTGACACACGGCCAGATTGTCCTGCGTGACCTACCCGGGCTGCATGTCCTCCCTGCAGGTGACACACGGCCAGGTTGTCCTGCGTGACCTACCCGGGCTGCATGTCCTTGGTCAGTCCCTGCAGGTGACACACGGCCATTCGTTGTCCTGCGTGAGCTACCCGGGCAGCATGTCCTCCCTGCAGGTGACACACGGCCATTCGTTGTCCTGCGTGACCTACCCGGGTAGCATGTGCTCCCTGCAGGTGACACACGGCCATTCGTTGTCCTGCGTGACCTACCCGGGCAGCATGTCCTCCCTGCAGGTGACACACGGCCAGGTTGTCCTGCGTGACCTACCCGGGCTGCATGTCCTCCCTGCAGGTGTCCCACGGCCAGGTTGTCCTGCGTGACCTACCCGGGCTGCATGTCCTCCCTGGAGGTGACCCACGGCCAGGTTGTCCTGCGTGACCTACCCGGGCAGAATGTCCTCCCTGCAGGTGACACACGGCCATTCGTTGTCCTGCGTGACCTACCCGGGCTGCATGTCCTCCCTGCAGGTGTCCCACGGCCAGGTTGTCCTGCGTGACCTACCCGGGCAGAATGTCCTCCCTGCAGGTGACCCACGGCCATTCGTTGTCCTGCGTGACCTACCCGGGCTGCATGTCCTCCCTGCAGGTGACCCACGGCCAGCTTGTCTTGCGTGACCTACCCGGGCTGCATGTCCTACCTGCAGGTGACCCACGGCCAGGTTGTCCTGCGTGACCTACCCGGGCTGCATGTCCTCCCTGCAGGTGACACACGGCCAGGTTGTCCTGCGTGACCTACCCGGGCTGCATGTCCTCCCTGCAGGTGACCCACGGCCAGGTTGTCCTGCGTGACCTACCCGGGCTGCATGTCCTTCCTGCAGGTGACACACGGCCATTCGTTGTCCTGCGTGACCTACCCGGGCTGCATGTCCTCCCTGCAGGTGACCCACGGCCAGGTTGTCCTGCGTGACCTACCCGGGCAGCATGTCCTTCCTGCAGGTGACCCACGGCCAGGTTGTCCTGCGTGACCTACTCGGGCTGCATGTCCTTCCTGCAGGTGACCCACGGCCAGGTTGTCCTGCGTGACCTACCCGGGCTGCATGTCCTCCCTGCAGGTGACATACGGCCAGGTTGTCCTGCGTGACCTACCCGGGCTGCATGTCCTCCCTGCAGGTGACACACGGCCAGGTTGTCCTGCGTGACCTACCCGGGCTGCATGTCCTCCCTGCAGGTGACACACGGCCAGGTTGTCCTGCGTGACCTACCCGGGCAGCATGTCTTCCCTGCAGGTGACCCACGGCCAGGTTGTCCTGCGTGACCTACCCGGGCAGCATGTCCTTGGTCAGTCCCTGCAGGTGACCCACGGCCAGGTTGTCCTGCGTGACCTACCCGGGCTGCATGTCCTCCCTGCAGGTGATCCACGGCCAGGTTGTCCTGCGTGATCTACCCGGGCTGCATGTCCTCCCTGCAGGTGACCCACGGCCAGGTTGTCCTGCGTGACCTACCCGGGCTGCATGTCCTCCCTGCAGGTGACCCACGGCCAGGTTGTCCTGCGTGACCTACCCGGGCTGCATGTCCTCCCTGCAGGTGACACACGGCCATTCGTTGCCCTGCGTGACCTACCCGGGCAGCATGTCCTCCCTGCAGGTGACACACGGCCAGGTTGTCCTGCGTGACCTACCCGGGCAGCATGTCCTCGGTCAGTCCCTGCAGGTGACCCACGGCCAGGTTGTACGAGGAGTGAGGGTGGCCCTCGTCCGCCGCCTTCCGGAACCACTTCATCGCCTCCGAGTGATCCTTGTCCACACCTTTACCTGTCCAGGAAGGGTTAAAAAATAGCATGTCATACTGATGACCATACTGCTAGCAGCAGCTGGCAGAATAAATATTTATCTGGAACTTGATTACCTACCAGTTCCAGAATGATTATGAAATCATGTGTAATACACATTTTATAAGACTTTAGGTTTACCGACTCTAACATAGCCGATTCAGACCTGAATTACTCCAGTGAAATCTGATTAAATCATTGGATCAAAAGCTGCTTAACCCGCGAGTCACTGGGGGGGGGGGGGGGGGGGGGGGGGGAGTAGCCCCCCTGAGAAATATTGGGAATATTACAAAAAAAACTAATGCAGGTATCAACGCCAAACTTTCAGTACCTTTCCGGGCGTCATTTTTACACCTTTTGTGCAAAAATGAAGCAATTGCGTCAGTTTTTTATATATAGATATAGTGAATTTAGTGACACGATTTTGACACAAAAATCAGCTACACTTTGCCAGGCCTTACAAATGCTACATTTGAAGCAAAATGCAATACAAAAGTCAAAAGGTAGAAAATTGCCAGAGCTACAAACCAGCTATCTCAAAATTGTCAAAATATTGGTTTTTGACCCCAAAAATGTAAAATAACATTTTTTTTTTAAAATGCCCACAAAATCGTATTTTTCAAAGACATTAAAAAACGGAATATATGTCGGATAACCACATATGGGAAAATACCATACACAATTTCAAAATGATATCATCTTTTTTGACTGACTTATGGCATATAAAGTATGGGTAAATCATGGAGTCATATTTTTTAATTGCGTTTTTGGTCTTTTATTGACCAGATACAGACAAATAAATACTGTATTTCGGAGACAAAACTGATATAGAAACATGCGTTTTTCATTTCGATTTATCAATTTCAAATTTTGACCTTCAGTGACCCGAACTTGACCTG
Organism: Chirona hameri; assembly: GCA_036785665.1. NCBI lineage: Eukaryota > Metazoa > Arthropoda > Thecostraca > Balanomorpha > Balanidae > Chirona > Chirona hameri. The sequence goes on from JAXIVJ010007780.1 coordinate 51,676, forward strand.
AACTTGATACTAACTTCACGTAAATGAAGTCAGGTGGTAGAATGACTATCACTATCGAATTATACTCTTAAACGCATCCATAAAACATGTGCTGCATGGTTTTCGTAGATATTTTGTGTATATTGACCTTTTGTGACCTGACATTGACCTTGATCTTTTCCAAAAATCTCACTTTAGCTCATGTGGGATGTGTATCATACCTTTGACAGCACTTTGGGTGATCATGGGCACAATCGAAGGCTATGGGTGGCAAGTATGGTGGCAAGTACTCAAATACCTCGATTTTGACGTTTGACTTGACCATGACCTGACATATGACCTTAATTTTACATTTGTAAGTGTGCGTTAGGTTTATCTCATTGAGCGCTTTCGAATGCCGCCTTGTGCGTCCCGCTGCGATCATTGGCTCTGAAGATACCAGGGGGCCAAAAAGCCCCCCCCCCCCCAGTGATTCGTGTTACAGAAAATACCCCAGTGACTGCCAGGTTAAGGCTGAAACACAGCTCTCTCGCACGCAAATCGTGTCTCGCAACTCCCATTGAAATACACGTAACACTTTCCACTCGCGTCTCGTCTTTCATCTCGCAGTGCCGCTGCGAAATCGCGTTGAAATCTCGCCCCCGAATCGCGAGTCTCGCAGCGACATTATCTCGCATGCGAGAGAGTTGACTTTAGGGCAACTTCTCCGCACGATTTTCGTGCGAGACGAGATTTTCGAGCGAGACGGCCCAGATGCTGGACGCGATTGCCTGGGAGACGCGACTTGCCTGCGACACGCAAAATATGCTGTGTGTCAGCCTTTACTGCTTAGAAAATAACGATACCCGTTTCCTAAAAACTTCCTAACCACAACGTTAGGTTCATTATTTTGACAGAAATCCTGTATTCTGTTCAAACCGTCAACAGGCGGACCCAATTACGGACGGAGTCATATCACATTTCCTAATTAGCTAAACAAATATAAATACACAGTCGTAATATACAACGAGAGCCAACACATCAATCACATGCTAGCCACAAACACATTCGCCTGCCTTGTAAAGGCTAGTTTTGCCCCGAACAAATCAGTGGAGGGCAGCTTCTCACATAGCTGGCTCACGGACCGTGGCAAGCGACAAAACATTCCATTCTTAATTGTGTCTACCCTGGCTACAGGGACGTGCAGCACCGGACGCGAGCGGGTTCTTGTTGGCACAGCAAGCGAAAACATTGCAAGAATTTCGCCGGAATCAATCTGACCCGAAAACACACTGTGCAGGTAGTTCAGGTCATTAAGAACAAGTCGCTGACCAATGCGTAAGACGCCAAAATGAGATCCACAGAAACTGACGAGTTCAGCGTCATTCATTACTGTATGCTGGTCAGAAATGAAGTCCAGGGGACGAATGTCTTGCAGTAGGCACCATTAGGTGCGCTCCCGATTATGACATGGCGGCAAAAGCGTTGGATCAGGATTTAGCTTACCATGCAGAAAGCGCTGCCCAAGCATGTGCTGGGCCTCTGTGTGACCGATGTGAGCGTACGCCTTGGTCACGTGGAAGTGGAAGTGGTCGAAGTAGAAGTAGCACCAGTATCCCATGCCGACGACGAAGGTCAGTGCTGCCAACTGTGGAGAGATGGCGCTGCAGTCAGCAGGAGCCGCAGCTCGTATTATTCATATTAACCCGGCAGTTACTGGGGTATTTTCCATAACGCGACTTACTGGGGAAGGGGTTATTTTTTGCCCTCCCCTCGGATCTCCGGAACTACTGGACCGATTTGGAAAATTCAAACGGCATTCGATAACCCTGGAAAATATGTCGAGGGAAACCCAATATTCTTGACCTCAGTGTTGCTGATGACGTCACAGATCACGTCAAGTACAAAGTGTTTGACCGTATCATAAAGGTCCCGGTGGATGGAATTGTCGCGCAAAATTGCGATATTAAACGCATACGGAGTTAATAAATCGGTACGATTCGTGTGTCTGACACTTCTAAGTATCATTTTAAGCTTTTGATGACCTTGGGTCAGGTAGGTCAAGGCCATCCGAGGTCACGAGGTGAAACTGCCGATTACGGTCATTAGGCGTTGTAACACATGTTTATGGGTTTGGTTTTCGTCTAGAACGCGAGAAATTACTTTAGAACATTGTTTGTTCCATAGAAATAGAAGTAAAAAGAAAAAACGGAAATTGATTTTTTTTATGCATGGTAATGCTGTGAGAGGTGGTCGACTTGTGTCTTTGAAAGGTCATAGTCAGTCATGTTTGACGATATCGACTTCAAATTTGGCACACATATTCACCGGACACGTCTCGATCACATACATTCCGGTTTTGGGATAACTATGATTTTGTTGTTGATTTTTTTTTCTTGGATTTCTAAAAATTTTGATTTCAATAAAGCTCGAAAATCCGAGATAGTAGTTTGATAGCCGAGTCTATTGTCAGTCATTTGAAATTTAATTTATCCTACAAATTGTACTTTTGACAGCGTTTTTCGCAAACCCTTATTTTTCAACAAACAAAAAATGCAGAACATGTCGTCACTCCGACGTCATTCCCAGTTGACCTATCATAATCTCATATTTTTTCTTTCGGTCAACATGTGTACAATTGATGTGAGAGAGGGTACTGAAAGTTTGGTGACGATGCTAGTGCTGGTTTAGGAGATATTGCAAAATAACGGGAGGGGAAGGGGGAGGGGGGGGGGGGGGGGTAGACCCTTCAGTAACTCGCGGGTTAACCCGCGAGTAACTGGGGGGGGGGGGGGGGGCTATTTTCCCCTCCCGTTATTTTGCAATATCTCCTAAACTAATGCCATTGTCGTCACCAAACTTTTGGAACCCTCTCTTGCATCAATTCTACACATGTTGACCGACAAAAAAATAGGTCATGATAGGTTAACCGGAAATGACGTCAGAGTGACGTCATGTTTTGCGGTTTCTGTTTAAAAATAATGTTTTGTGAAAAACTCTACCAAAGATATGCACAGTTCTTAAGATAAATTCGATTGTAATATCTCAAATGACTGGAAAATAGACTTGGCTATCAAACTGCTATCTCAAACATTTGAATTTCATGAAAATTCAAAATTTCTGAAAATTCAAAGACAATTGTTTTGCTTTTGACATATTTTCAAATATTTTAAAATGTCTAAAAAAACGGAACATATAATATAGAGACGTGTCCGATGAATATGTGTACCAAATTTGAAGTCAATATCATACAAAATTACTGACTTATGACCTTTCAAAGGACAAAATCGACCTCTTCTCACGGCATTACCATGCATAGCCCAGGGATTTGGTTTCGTCTCACCCCCAATGGACCTTTCGCCAATGACAGAAGGCGCTCCTTCTCCTCCACTCTCGTTGGGACTTTGTTTACGAGGCCTTTCCCAAGGGCCTGATCGGGTCGGGCGAGACACCAACGCGGGTGACCCGGTGGGGGTCCAACCCACTGTCGGTGCGGTCTCCTCACCGAAGTCCATAGTGTTTACCACTGGACTAGGTACCCAGGCCAATTGCCGTTTTTCTATTTCCGTTGTGCCTTGTTCTTATATTTCTCTGAAACAAATAATGTTATAACTTTAAGGTCATTTTTCGAGTTCTAGACGAAAACGAACCCATTAACATGTGTTACAACGCCGAATGACCGCAATCGGCAATTTGACCCCGGGACATCGGATGACCTTGACCTGACCCAAGGTCATCAAAGGCTTATAATGGTACTTAGAAGTGTCAGACAAACGAATCGTACCGATTTATTGACTGCTTATGCGTTTAATATCGTTATTTTGCGCGACAATTGCATCCACCGAGACCTCTATGACAGTCAAACACTTTGTTTTCGACCTGACTTGCAACGTCATCGGTGACCCGAGGTGAACAATAATAGGTTTCGTATCATGAATTTCCCAGGGCTATCGAATGTCGTTTGCATTTTTATAATAGGTCTAGTAGTTTCGGAGATCCGAGGGGCGGGGGGGGGGGATAGCCCCCCCCCCCCCAGTACATCGCGCTATGGCAAATACCCTGGTTGAGTAACTGCCGGGTTAATGGTGATTTAAATTGCTGCCAACTGGCGTCATTTTATCAGGTGCGTTAGATAAATATAATTTTGGCCCATACTGCAGGCAACTAATTAGTGCACTTTACTTAAACCCTGATAATTTCTCCCGTATCCTCCTAGATGGTAATATCGGTTAGAAAATATACATGGAAAGAGGTATATAAGACAGGGCGACGCAATCTCAGGGTATTTGCTTAACTTAATAATGGAGCCTCTTGCAAACCAGTTAAAATACTCAACACGAATTGAAGGAATACATATATCTAGTCGAATCGAGGTACGAGTGTCTCTGTATGCTGACGACCTCATAGTGTTTTCCAGTCCTGAATCCAGCTCAATAACAGACATACTGTATGAGTTAAAATAATTCACCAATGTTAGTGGTTTGAAGACTAACGTGGAGAAAACAAAATGCCTTCCTATTGGGAATTATGTTAATACATCAGCGCTCACCGATCTGGGGCTGACCGTTGTAAATGAGCATAAGGTTCTTGGAATATTATTTAGCAAATAAAACAAAAATATATCGTCAAACAATGTAGCGGCGATTTTGCCCAACATTGTAAAGGAAATCACCCAATGGCGAAGGAGAAATCTTACGTTAATTGGGAAAATAACTGTTGTTAAGTCTTTACTTGTTTCGAAGTTGGTGCATGTGTTGTCTGCTCTCCCAGGCTCGTGCAAAGATGTCATTAAGAAACTGAATAGTGTTCGGTTCCGCTTAATTTGGAACAATGGTCCTGATAAAATCAGAAGGTCCGTGATGCTGCAAAACTATGAAAGTGGCGGTCTAAGAATGACAGATATTAATTCTTTCTTGGTTAGTTTGAAAACATCTTGACTCAAAAAAAATTACTGGGCTGACCACGACGTCGTATGGGCAAATATCGCGAAGGAAATGCTACCTTCAGTAGAAAATGTAGCATGTTTCGGGTCATTAAAACTAAAAGAGTTGGCAAAAAAGTTAAAAAAAACAAATTTTGGATAGATGTTTTAAATGCATGGGCAAACTTCTGTGATGCATACCAACCTAATGATGATAAAATTCTATCCGACAAATTATGATTTTCAGATAATACAAGATATAAAAAGACTATTATAAAGGAATGGGATGATAAAGGATTGCGATTTATTGCAGATAGATTCTGCAAAGAGGACGGTTCATTACACAGTAGGGGACATGTTTCGGCCTCCTTTAACGTTAAATGACATTCTTATGCTATGCTTCTCTGGTAAAGAGTATGCCTGCCCACATTCACAACTCTAACAATAGAAAGAATGTCGTAGAACGTATTACCGTACACAATAGCTTTACTTTCCAAGAAAATACGTACCTCCCATATAGTTTATGCTAACCTTGTCCAAACATTAACCGCAAGCCGGAATGTATGGATATCTAAACTCGAAAGGAAATGGGATAGAGACGTGTGAATAATGCGCAAAGGTACCTTACGTGATATAATACGTGCCTCGACAAAAAAAACAACACTTATCTGCAAAGCTTACATTATCGAATAGTTAAACGAATCATAGCTACTAACACATTTCTGCATCGAATTGGCAGAGTGGACAACTCCTTATGTACCTTATGTAAGAGCGTCAATTGAAACATTAATGCATGCCCTTTGGGACTGTGATATTGTGCAAAGCTTTATCAAGAGTGTAGAACACTGTATAAAATCGAACTTTAATGCGTAAATGTGCAAAAATGGATGAGAGCGAAAGTCGAATACACATATTGATTATACCACTGGCTAAACACACAATATTTCGTTCCAAGAATATTAATCGTCCTCCTAATATACATTTTTTTCCCTAGCATTACTCAAATTAGAGGCCTCGAAAGAGAAGTGTTCCGCTTCAAGACGGCAGACTTTAGATACATTTGAAAATAAATGGGGTAATATTTCAAATATACGGCAGGGTTAAACAATTAAGTCAGAATGATGAATGAATGAAAGGTGCAGTATTATATTCGGTACTTCCATTGGTCAATGTTTGTATATCACCCCTATCCCCACCCACACCTAACCACTTTTGCCGCCGCCGCCGCCGCCTTAGCATAGTTGGTTCATTGTTTCACATTTATAGTATACAAGTAAATATGCTAGGATAATGATTGAAATTTTGTGAAAATAATGATATACTTAATCTGAACGGGCCGGACGGGGCCTGAACCTCAATATTATGAATTTGACTGGGCCTGGTCCGGTCCTGGGCTTGGTGTTCATGTGCCGAGCCGGGCCGGGCTGGGGGCTGGTGGGCCCGTGACGAACACTGCTGTGAATTGTGAATGTTTCTGACCTCACAGAAACCAATTTAAACAAAAGCCACGGGAACGATCGGAGGCGTTTAGAGGAGGTATCAGCTGTTTGCATCCTAGGTTGGGTATCTGTTGACATTAACAAATGTATCTGTTCGAGAAAGGAGCATTATACGCGGTAGGTAGCGTGAGGCTCACACTTAAAGTAGTATAGGGGCGCTGGCGTCGCGGTTTGCGCCCAGTCCCGCAGCTCGTTAGAGTGGGATTTGGCGTTAGTTAAAATATTTGTTTGAATACCGTTTTGAGTTATTAGTATACATCAATTATTTGATGAATTTAGATGACTATTGGAACTAGAGTTGGCTGACTTGGTGAAGATTTGGTAAATTTGTGTGCCAAACATTGCTTGCTCTTTTTCCGTCAATACAGCCATGATGACGACGCACGGTGTTGGATGTATCCCCGCGTGTCTGTCACAGTTGGGTTTTGCTTGAGTTTTTGATGACAGTGCACGGTGTTGGATGTGTCCTCGTGTACCTGTCTGATTCCGAGTTCAGATTTGGATTGGATTTGGTGAGAACTGACCGCAAGTGATTTGGATTGATGATAATGCACGTTGTTTGATTGTGCCTCGTGGGTCAGATTTGAATGTGATTGATTCAGGAGAAGTTTGTCTTTTAAATCCTGTACATACAGTATCAGCTGCACCATAAACATACGCCGCCGATCTCCTCAGGTTGTCCCAACTCGATTTCGGGAGCAAGTTGGAGGAGTTTAGAGTTTAGATACCCAACTTTGATTTCGGGCGAGCTTCGACAGTGGTCCTTGGATGAGCTTGGAGCAGATCGGAGCAGCCACGGGAACGATCGGAGGAACTTGGAGGAGGTTAGAGGAGGTTAG